>VIAB01019172.1:2866-13250 GCA_009801035.1 Oophaga pumilio | reverse complement strand
TAATATTTGTGTCATTCTCAAAGCTTTTGTCCATGACTGTACACTGATGATTCTTCAGACTCAACACTGAAATGCTGCACTGCAGGGTCTTTATCGTCAACACTGCAATTGTCCACTGCTGGGTAATCAGCCTTAACACTGCAATTGTCCCCACTGGGTCTTTAGCATAAACACTGCAATGGTCCACTGCTGGGTCTTCAGCGTCAACACTGCCATTGTCCACTGATGGTTCTTCAGCCTCACCACTGCAATTGTCCACCGCTGGGTTTTTAGCATCAACACTGCAATTGTCAACTGATGGGTCTTCAGACACAACTATTCACTGCGTAGCCAAACAATATGGGAGTAATAATTTAATAGAAAGAATGCTTTCAGGTGGCCATCAAGTACGTGGGTTCAAAGCTTTTTTGGGGTGCGTTTGAATTTGATGCAGGGCGGGCCTTGCATTCAATGAAGAAGCTAACAGTATGGCAGTGGCAAACAGTAATGTGAATGTGTTTTTTGTGTGTACATCTACTAAGTCACTTCAAAGCCTTTTTGGGTGCGTTTGAATTTGATGCAGGCAGGGCCATGTATTCAATTCTTAGGCTAATAGTATGGCAGTGGCAAAAGAGTAATGTGAATGTGTTTTTCCTGTGTACATCCACTAGCTTGCTTCAAAGCCTTTTTAGGGGTGTGTTTGAATTTGATGCAGGCAGGGCCTTGTATGCAATGCATAACTAACAGTATGGCATTGGCAAAAGAGTAATGTGAACTTGATTTTCCTGTGGCCATCCAATACCTGGGTTCTAAGAATTGTTGGGATGCATGTTACTTTGCATCAGGGCAGGCCTTGCATTTAATGCATAGGCTAACATTATGGGAGACCTATTTTCTTATAATTGGAACACTTTTTTATGAGGCCCCTCTGTACGTCTCAACACAGGGGTATTGGGGTGCATCCTAATTTTTGCCAGTCCAACCATTCAATGCTTAGGCAATAACAGTATAGGAGACCCACCAGGGCCGAATTTAAGAGGTGGGTGGCCCGGGGCCCATTTTGGAGGGTGGCCCATTTTTCAAGGTGTTGTAATATGTAATGCAAAAACACAAAATAAAAAGAACGCAAGTTTATTTACTAAAATTATTTACACAGAATAATTCAGGTAAAATCATTCATTTTTTACAATCCAGGCACTTTCCTTGATTTTCGTGCTGCAAAATCACTAATGATGTCACTAATGTCCAATTCACGCAGTATATCTGACTCGATGCTCATGATAGCCAAATTTACAGGTCGTTCCTGCTTCATGAATGTCCTTAATCGGTTTTCAACTAATTTGAGTTTTGAGAAGGAACGCTCGCCACTGCAGTTTGTTACCATCAAAATTAGATATATCCTTAGAGCTATCTCAATATTTGGAAAAGTGTCCTGCACACACTTTTCCATGATAAGCTTGTACATGAAAAGTTCAGTGCTGATATCTTTTTGGCTCCTCGTTTGTAAATAAATTGGCAAATGTTACAAACTGACACAGTTCATCAATAAATGTAATGTCCAAGTCATCTGAATAAGACCTGACGCGTTGCTCTGCTGTGGCTTCTTTAAGCTCATCTGAAGACAGTTCTTTCAGATGGCTAAAAAGTTAAACAAACTCTCATCTGATCCAATCTGAGGGAGCGATCATATAGCTAAATAGGTAGCGCCTAGAAGCTTCTGTTGGGATCGGAGAAGGCTGCCGCATGCGATAAGCTAAGCATTAGGTGCAGGGTACTAAGGAAGTCTGGCTAGCCAGGTCAGTGGATGCTGACGCAGGTTAGGTGCCATGACTCTGCCACTCTGCGCCAGCCACTGAGATGTAGGATCATAGACAGGTCCCTACACTTTCAATAGTTTCTCTTTTGTTAAATGCTCCTTATCATTAAAAATGGTTCACAGCAAAGAGGCGTGTATTTTACATGTTTTGAGATATGTATCCCTATATTGGTGGGAGGCCCCTGCTTGGTGGATGGCCCAGGGCCCGGGCCCCTTGGGCCCCCCCTACATCCGGGCCTGAGACCCATTGTTTAATATTGGCACTTTAAGAAGATTAATGCTGCCTGATGTCCCTATAAAAATTGGCTTTGTGACTTTAAGAGTCCCTCCTTCATAAATGAAACAAGATGTGTGTGATGATGTGTCACACACCACATGGCCAGCTAAGGTTGTTAAATGCTACAATGACATTTCCCAGTAAATGCATTTGTATTGGTTAAAGCAATGGTAATGTTGAAAAACACATCCAAAACGCTACTTGTGAACATAGACAAATTGGTGGAGGAACTCTTTTACTTTGGGTTAATTATTATGACTTATATAAAAGTCATTAGCCTGGAAAGGATGTTCCTTGACATATTTCCCAGGAAAATCTATTTTGTTTTAGTTTTTGTATGTTTTATGGTGAGCCTGTAAACATGGCGTAAGACTCTGACAACATTGCTCACAGCTGTGACCTGGGAGTCAGAAAAGCTTCCAGGGACATTCTCCATGATGTTCCCTGGTCATTTGAGCTGTGTATCTATCATTTACAGATGGTGGGGATCGCGGCAAAAATGCTCAGTTTTCCCATAGACTTACATTGGGCTCGTTGCTCAGGTCGAGTAATCGAATATTCCAATTTGCTTGACCCGAATAACAAGCACCTGAGCATTTTAGTGCTCGCTCATCACTACATAGCAGTGTAACAGAAACAATACAATACTGTGACATTCCTAAGTCATAGTACATGACTATTACAGTGTAGATGTGAAACACAATGGGTAGGCAGGAATATAGACTGCCTCCTGACGAAGCCGAGTGCGGTGAAACGCACGTCGGGGCTGTCTCACTCATCCTCCTCTGTCGGTATTTTGTGTCCCCCGGACAACATGGCACAAGGTAATAGCTGTATTTATATGCTCCACTTTAAGATATGGCTGTGACTGGCTATGATCTGCAATTTAGTTTTATTCCCATCTCACAGTCCGATATTATCTGACACTTTCAGCCTGTATATGCATTTGATTGCACATGCCTGCATAATACCTATTAGTGCATAGTATGGGATACTGTCTACATATTAATCCAGCTATTTTCCATTGATCTGCATGTTCACAATTTTGATCTTTCATCTGCACAATTTGCATTTAATTAATATATTGAAATATTTGTCCTTTATTCGGTGCAATGCTGTTTGGACAGCAGTCCCTGCCTGCATTTTGTCTATGATACCCCACCCACAGTTAGATTCACTGGTATTTCTACCAAAGTGAACATACTGTGGTTATTATTATTACCTTTATTTCCTGCATGGCACGGATTGTTGATCCTTATATTGTTGTACAGTGCAAACGGTCATTCCTATTTATTAACAAGCGATCTTTCGGCCATTCATATATTATCTTGCTGGGGTTATTATACGTTAATATATTTCTTTTCCATTATATTATATTTTGCATTATTACCGACGTGGAGGACCCAGTTTTTCTTATGTTTTCTTCTCCAATTGTCTCATATCCATCTTCTTGACAATTGATTTGCTGTCGGTACATCTTGTTTTCACCATAATTTTGTCCATAAGTCTTACATGTTGTATATTTATTATGCTTCAATAAAATTTGTATACATTTTTTCTATATACCTCTTATTGTGATATTTCATCTTTATATTTATTTGCTTATGAGGCCCCAACTGACTATAGGGGTAAATATTTGACTCATTTTCTTCTGTTTAGGTTACAGGAATATAGACTGACTGGCTGTCCATTGGCTGTAACAACAGGGACATCAACATTGAGGACAGCAGAACAATATAGTACAAAATGCGTAGGCTTACAGATGTAATCATTGGGATCTCACATGGTGTATCCATGACTGATCTGTTTGAGAAACGGAGGGCTATCTGGTCTGTTTGGGTATGACAAAGCAAACTCCCATGTCGAATACTCTCTCTGACTATATACTTGAGTCTAAACAAGACACTTTTCCCTGCTGATAAATTTAGTAGCCTCTTCAAAGGGCATCAGTAGGCAACACATATCCCTCAATAGTGGATTTTAGGGTATGTTTCCACGGTCAGTAAACGCTGCGTGTTTGACATTGTGTACTGCCGCAGCGTCAAACACGCAGCGTCCAGATGTTACAGCAAAGTGGAGGGGATTTCATGAAATCCCGTCTCCACTATGCGCTAAAACACGCAGGCAGCAGACCTGCGCTAACGGACATGCGGAGCGTCTTTTCAGAACGCAGCATGTCCTTTTACCTTGTGGCGACGGAGCGTCGCCGCAAGGTAAATAACACAGGTCTATGCAGCGCTGCTGTGAATCGGATGTGTTCATGAACACATCCGGATTCACCGCGCGCTCACAAGGGGGTGGGGCTTTGGACGGAGCGGAATTACCGCTCCGTCCAAAGCGCTGTGGTTCCGGACCGTCGAACCAGAGCCTTAAAGTAGCTCAAGCTCTAGTCTGCCTGCTGCATGATATAATCAGTTACCATCTTATATTGATTTTACAAATGCAGCATTGAACATCACAAAATAGGTGATGCTCAGTCAGATTATTATGTACGCTTTAAGGTTTAATGTGCCATATAAGAATAGTTGAAATGTCCACACACTCTCCTTCCAATGGCTAACACCTTCTTCAAGTGTGTATATGTGCATTTATTAGTTTGCCTAAAAGTAATGAAGCCACAATGTTTAGACTATTGTTGCTTACTTCAGTATATTTGATAGAAAGCCATCCAGAGTGTGATTTGCTGGTTGATGGAGCAAATTTTCTGCTGAATGGTTTTGCTTAAAAAAAAAACAAAAAAAAAACCCTGAGAATAGGGAGTGGATGCAAAGCTCTGCCTTGTTGCTGCTGGGTATGGAAATTCTATTTAGGATGATGTGACATAGATGTAGGAGGAAGTGGGTAAGCATCTTGATCCTTACTCATGTTCTTGGCATGTTTGCTTTTCTAATGCTGCCTCTTGTGCTGATGGAGAGCCATAGTTCCTAGCCAATTTGTGCCAGGATGTCCACTGCTTGTTTTACACCTGCAGAACCTGCATTCTGTTAACAGACCTTCAGCTGCATTCTGGAACAAAAATCAACCATCTATGAAGACCATACATATGACTTGGCATCACCATAACCAAGGCCAAAACTTTAAAACACTGTTGAGCCTCCATCACGATCAATTGTTGACATCACCTCCTACCTAGTTAACTGCAGAACACCTTGTGACCAAATGTCAGATATGCTGAGTGATTCGTAGTTTGAAGAAAAAAAAACTGATCTTCCTTTAGCCACAGGCATTCAGCACTCTAACAGGCAGGGCCAGACACACAAGTGAGCAACGGCAATGATGAATAGATCACCAAAGCCATCATCAATAGAGAAGGTGAACCCAAACAGTAAAGCTTGGCATTCACACCGAACACCTACTGTTCGGGCATGGACAAAGAAAATGGACTTCACCAGGAAGTCTGTTTTACTGTTCACGTTCGACACCCCGAACACCAGGTGTTTGTCGCCCTCTCATGTGCATGACAGTGCGGCAAACAGTGTTTCTGATCGGTGGTAAAATCATTACTGCCGGTCAGACAGCATGAGCCAGCAGCTCAGAGATAAAAAGTTTACCTCTGGTCAGTGGACTACTGTTCCCATCAGCCTATGCTTGCTGCCGCTAATAACAGCGAGAGAAGGCAGTGGCTGATGGGAGTATTCATCAGTCACCGCCTGCGCTCTAAATAAATAATGAAAAAAAAACAACCGGGGTTTCTCTGTTTTTTTAATAACCAGCCAGGCAAAACTCACAGCTGGGTGTTGCAACCAACCCTCAGCTGTCAGCTTTAGCAAAGCTGGTTATCAAGAATAAAGGGGTCCCCATGCCATTTTTTTAATTATTTGAATAAATAATTTTAAAAAACAGATTTGGGTATCCCCCCTTTTTTGACGAACAACCAAGCAGGCAGCTGTGGGCTGGTATTCTCAGGCTGGTAAGGGGCCATGGACAATGACCATCCCAGCCTAAAAATAGCAGCCCTCAGCCGCCCAGAAAAGGTTCATCTATTAGATGCTCCAAATCTGGCACTTTGCCTGGCTGTTCCTACTTGCCTTGTGGTGGTGGCAAGTGGGGTTCATATTTGTGGGGTTGTATTGTCCGGTGACATCAAGCCCACAGATTAGTAATGGAGAGACGTCTACAAGACACCTATCCATTACTAATTCTATAGTTACATTGTAAATAAACACACAGCAGAATACAGTCCTTTATTTGAAATAAAAAAAACACACTTTTACTTTTTTTAAAAAAACAAAAACAGTTATACTCACTTAATGCCCGTTCCACTGAAACCCTTGTCTTCTCTAATAAAACAAAAATCAAAAATAACTATATCCCTCACCTGTCCGACATTCTGTCCCACACCTTAATCAATGTCTGGAGATAAATAGTTTTCAAACTAGATGATGCCAAGATGCGACCATCCAGGCTGAGAACCACGCAGAGAATGAGCTGCTGCGAGCTCAGCGTCAGTGACTAGCGGTGTTGTCATCGAGGTTACTGCGGGTCAATGAGGCTGCATTCCCAGCCGGGCCCCTGAACTTCAATGACCTCAGTGAGATCCTTGCTAGCACAATGAGAAAGTATCATGGTGCAGCGCTGAGCTCAGAGAGTTCACCACAGTTCACTGTGAAAAATTTCTCAAAGTGAACTGCAGTGAAGCCTCTGAGCTCAGCGCTGCACCGTAAAATAAATAGTTTTAAAAAATAATGTGGGTTCCCCGGTATTTTTGATAACCAGCTAGGCAAAATTCACAGCTGCGTGCTGCAATCGTCAGCTGTCAGTATTAGCAAGGCTGGTTATCAAGAATAAAGAGGTTGATTTTTGACAGCACACCCAGAATAAAGTCTTTTAATTGAAAGAGTTACACAAACTCCTTTAATTATTCTAAATTAAACCATACTCACGACATCAACCATTCCACTGAAGCTATGATCTCCTGTAATAAAACAAAAATAAAAAAACAACCATATCCCTCACCTGTCTATTGTTATGTCCCAATAAGCAGCGGTGACTTCATCGAGGCTACAAATAGGAATAAACAGCAGCACTCAATGAGTATATTTATCAATGCATAACATGGGGATTTTTAGTAGGGTCACCACAGCAATAGTACAAGTGTCAAAGTAACGTTTCGACCAAAAAAGGTCTTTATCAAACAACACTTAGTAGAAGAAGTGGAAAGGGGAGATGAACAATATTAACTATAGTCTTGTGGTGTGATCAATTCCAGGTTCAGTCAGCACCTATTCTCTTCCCTACAGTGTGCACGCCTTTATCATTTCTACTTCATCGAGGCTACCACGGGTCACTGAGGCTGTGTTCCCACCCGGGACTCTGAACTGCAGTGATCACTGCTAACACAATGAGAAAAAGTCTCACAGTACAGTGGTGAGTTCACTGGGAGAAATTTTTCTCACTGTGCAACCTGTGATCTCTCCGAGGTCACTGCAGTTCAACCCAAATGGGAATGCAGCATCAATAACCGGTGCTAACCTCGATGACGTCACCACTAGTCACTGATGCTGCGCTCGCAGCAGCTCATTTCTCAGTGGTTCTCAGCCTGGTTGCATCTTGGCAGGTAGAAAACTATTAATCCTCAGACATGGATTACCGTGTGGGGCTGAATGAAGGACAAGTGAGTGATATGATTGTTTATTTTTGTTTTATTACAGAAAATGAGGGCATCAATGGAATGGGCGTTAGGGCAGTATAACTGTGTTTGTTATTTTTAAATAAAAACTGTTTTGTTTTATTTCAAATAAAAGATTTTATACTTACTGTGTGTTTATTTACCATACAACTATAGGATTAGTAATGCAGTAGTGTCTTATAGATGCACCTTTCCTGAGCGGCTGCGGGCTGCTATTTTTAGGATGGGTGGGGGCCAATGTCCATGGCCCATTACCAGCCTGAGAATACCAGTTCACTCTAGTGACCAGAGGTAAACTTTTTAGCTATGATCACAGCTGCAGGCTCACGCTGTCATTTGACAGAGTGGGAAAATCGCGGCTCTCTAACCAGCAGTAATGATTTTACTGCGGATCAGAAGCGTTGTTTGCCACACTGTCATGCAAAGGACAGCATGGCAAGCAGTGGATGTTCAGGCCCCCCAATTCAAGTAAGTGGTGTCCGGATTTGGGTTCGGGTCCGGGTACTGTTCTGGTACCCAAACTCAAACTTTTTTTAACTGTTCGACCGAACCTGCCCAGGGGTCTGCCAATCTCTAATCATCACTACATTAATCCATCACCAGAATCATCAGTAATACATGAATATAGCACCAGAACAAACATCATTACATGAATACATCAGAAGAATCATCAGAATAGGAATACAGTAGCAGAATTCAGAACCACTATCAGGAATATAGTGATAGGAATATGACCCCAGAACTACCATCAGTTTTGTTGCAAGCTGTATTTGTCACGTGATGGACACAAATGGCATTTAAGTATCCTTTTATCTATAATGGGGTCTTTTAGTTTCCATTAGGTTAACAGTTTAATAAGACCAATATACTTATAGCTAACCAAGCTAAGTAAACCTGATCAAGAATTGTTAGATAGATGGAGAGAGAGTTAACGATGACCCAAATACCGATCTGTCCTATCCCTACCTTGCTGCAGATGTTGGCACCCTAGAAATACAAATGGTGCCCCCGCTCAACATTAGCTCACCCTTATAATCACTATCAAGCCCTATCATTAAAATTAAACAAAAAATTACACATATTTAAATTGTAAAAATTCAATCTTTAAAAATATAAAATAAATTATTTTGACTGGTAAATGGCATAATGAGAAAAAAATAAAAATGCCAAAATGACGGCTTTTTGGATGTCACAACAACATTGCAATAAAATACAAAAAGAGGCGATCAAAACTTCATAACTACCCCAAAACGTCAGCTCAGAGAACAAAAAAATAAACTCTCACATAGCCCTATATCCCAAAAAATGAAAATGTTACGGGTTTCGGAAAATGGCGACAAAAGCAAAACTAGACGTTTGGTATCTGTGTACTCATACTGACCTGGAGAATCATATTGTGAAATTGTAAAAATGTAATTGTAAAAAAGTTATGGCTCTTGTTAGAAGGAGAGTAAAATTGAAAACAGAAAAAAAATAGAAAATCACCATGTCATGAAGTGGTTAAGCCTACCCTCTATAAAACATAATTTTTTTAACTTTTGCTGGTATGTTTTGGTGAAAAAAAGCAACAATTATAGTGAAAATGGTCATTAGAGCTTGTTACGTGACTTATGTGGGGGGATGGGTCCTGCTACCTTACACACTAATCCATTCCTGTCACATATCACCAAGACGCCAGAAGGCGCACGGCGAGACTTATGGGATAGGAGGAACTGCCACTAGGGAAAGATAAGACGAGCAACCCTTGCCGTGCACAACCCGTAGCTCCCTGATGTCCATAGGTGGGTTATTTCATCCCGTGCTGTGCTGTGATCGCGCTCATATACCTTTCTTTCCCTAGGCATGGCTCTGGCTAGTGCACGGTGCAACAAATCCTAGTAACAAATTGAGAGCAGGGTCTCATAACATACTGTAGAAAAACCTGAAGAAACTAGACCCTTAAAAATTAATTATTAATATATTAAAAACATGACTCACAACAAATGCATTAAAGAAAGATACCAGTGTGTAGTTCAAATAAAGAATCAGGGTAAAAAATAATTGTAAATATTTGGTAGGTTGTATATAGTTTTAACAACGTTATATTGTTAAATCTGTGTACATCCTACCAAATATTTACAATTATTTTTTGTTCCTAATGCTTTATTTGAACTACAAACCAATATCCTTGTTTAATGTGTTTGTTGTGAGTCCTGCTTTTAATATATTAATAAAAGTTATTTTTTTAGGGGTCTAGTTTCTTCAGGTTTAGTTCACGGGGCAGTAGGGGCACTATCTTGCTCTAAAGACACAAGAGAAACTGACAAGGGTAAAAGAAACAGCAATCACTCAACACACACCTGGACTACAGAAAAGTATAAAGGAAAAGGAAGTGTGAAGCAAACTAAAAGGGAGATAAAGAAAAGGATGACACCAAAAAACTTCCAAACAGCAATCTCCGAAGACTACCCCTAGACGACTTAACTTTCCAAAGCTCACACCTCCAAACCGACACCAATATATAGCAAGCTATCACTGACAACTACCCAAACTAAGAGGTGAGTACTTATACCAGAAGAGAGTGTAGAAATCTGAACAACTGAGATAACCCTGGACGGAAAGCTTAAAGCGAACCTGTCACCAAGTTTGGCCGATACGAGTTATGGCCACCGCTGTAGATAAGCCCACGATCCAATCTGTAAGA
>VIAB01019171.1:26623-41151 GCA_009801035.1 Oophaga pumilio | reverse complement strand
AAAAAAAAAACACACTCTCCTGCTCAATATAAGGTGCCAGAAGCTACGCTGTAGAGAAAAAATATTGATTTTATGGTCGCTAGGATCTCATACGAGTATATAGGCATCTACTGGCAGCTAAACGGTGTTAGGCAATACAATTTTGCTCATGAAACGCCGAATGCAAGCAGCACTAAAACAAGTGTGAAGAGAGATTGCTAGGACCAAAAATAAAAAGTGTGCATCAGACATAAGTTATTATTATTCATTTTTATAGCGCCATTTATTCCATGGCGCTTTACATGTGAGAGGGGGCGAATATAGACAAGTACAATAAATATGAGCAATACAGGACACACATAAGTACAGAAGGAGGGAGGACCCTGCCCGCGAAGGCTCGACGAGTGCCGTTTCGCAAAGTGCTTCTTCCTGGGGCTTGTACAGGTGGGTGCTAGGGAGGTTAATTTATATATGCAAGGCGAGGGGTGGATATGTAAAGATGTGACAGGGTGCCCAGGTCATTGGATGTTTGTGAGCGCACATCAGCCGGGTACCGCCCCGTTAGCCAAGAGGACTTCCGGAAACCGCTCCGTGACTCTGGTGTGTTACACTGCGGTCACATGATGGAGCGCTTCCGGAAGTCAGAGGGCACGGCCCCACAGCGCGTCTTTGATCTTTTTGGAGGTCCATTTTGTCCTGCTTTTTATGTTTTTGTTCTTCTACTTTTTAATATTGTGAAATAAATATAATATTTTTACACTATTCTGTGTTTCTCTCACTTCATATCTACTGATTTGGCGTATTATGGAGGTCAAGATAAGGTCTGGAAGACCAAGCAAAATTTCACTGAGCGCTGCTCATAGGATTGCTAGAGAGGCAAATCAGAAACCCTAGCTTGACTTCCAAAGACCTCCAGAAAAATTTAGCAAAAAATATCTAGTAGAAAAATAGCATTTCAGGAGTTACACAATAGTGATTGGAGCTTAGCCGACACTCTCCACGAATAAAGCGGGCTCAACTCCTGCGCCCGCTCTACACACACCCCGCACCAGAGATCCGGTAACAAAAACCTAAAGAGATGTACTGGAATATAAGTTGGTGTGCATGCAGCATGTAGACGCATGTTCACACTGACCACTAAACAGACAAAACCTAAGCAAAGAAACAAAATAAGCAAATACCCTGCAGTAAATAAACAGCAATAGTGCATGAAAATAATATAGGATACTTGGGTAACAGAATTTTTTATAAAAAAAAGTAAAAGCCATCCTACCACGTCAAGGTGACCCTATTTGGGAGGTTCCTAACTTCAAGTATTAAAACCTTACCATATGTCTAATGACGTAATCTGAATATGGGCTGAGAATGACTGAGACCTTGTTTAGTGGCCAGTGTGAACATGTGCTTACACGCTGCATGCACAACAACTTATATTCCAGTTCCCTCCTTCTTCCTTAAGCTGGACATTACATTCATATAGTTCCCCATGGCTGGATGTTCAATACCAGGGTCTAAGTCTTTCTCAATTTTCCTGCTCCAAAGTTCGGGTCCCCATTGGTTTCAATGAGGTGGTACGGGTTCAGGTTCAAGTTCAGGTACAGGTACAGTTCTGGTACCCAAAACGAACTTTAGACTAAAGTTCTGTCGGGTACAAGAACCCAAACTTCCATGAGTCCGCTCCTCCCTATGTAAATTTAAAACCCACTCAAAGTCCATCACGCTGCGCTGAAATAAAAACAAACACGTATTTTTGTAAATTGTTAACCATCGACTTTTATCAAATTCTTACAGTTACAAACCTGTACACCGTTTCTAAGAAAATAATAAAAAATAAACCAAAAGTAAACAATAATACTGTCAACGGTGAGATTCACCTCCACAACCCCCACCCCAAAAAAAAAAAAAAATTTTTTTTACTTGTTGGGGATAAAAAATTCTAAAAAATAATCCAGTTCATACATAATAGTTGCATAATTAAGTTTTCATGTCCAAGAAATGGTGACATTTCAAAAATTGGCAATTTGAAACGTACAAGTAAATTAAAGCAAATGGAAGAGGTATAGAAAATAAAATAAATATTAAAATCAATAAACAACTAACCCAAATTGCATCAAATTGACTAATATTAAAAGTACACGTACAACTTCAAATGCATATTTTGAGGTTCAATACAGGTGGCAGTTAACATTTTGCAAAGGTTTAAAGGAGAATACAGTCGAACTTTTGCTATACCTACAGGAGCTTAAGGGTTAAAAAAAAGAAATATATATACAATTTGTACCTTATTTTACATACATTGTCTCAAACACTACAACATACATCCTTAAGATCTACCTGTTTATAACAGGAAAACACTACAAAATCAATTTTTCTCATACGGTGCTCAACAATTCTTTCCCTAACAAAAATATCAGTGCAGTTTTGGGGCTTTTTTAATGTCAGATAGTATGCAAAATCAACATGAAAGTAACATTTTTCAGATTTCAGCCATACAATGAGTCTTAAAAATATGACCTAAAGGAAAGGTTTTTGTTATGAAATTTGAAAGCACCATCATTTAGAGGCAGAAACCCTGATTCCAGCTATGTGTCACTTACCAGGCTATGTGCTGCTGTTTCTTTAAAATTAGTGTTTTATCAGCAGGAGATTAACACTACAGGACTAGATGTCTCCTGCCTCTTAGTCCTCCTTCTCTGTATAACCACGCCCCCCACAATTGATTGGTAGCCTACTATAGTGTACACAGGAAGCTTCCAATCCGTGGTGTGGGCGGGGCTATGCACAACTCCGCATTCCGAGCTCTGCGGCAGAGAAAACTGTGATTTTATCACAATTGCTGCACCCAGTAAACTAAGTGATATATCGCTGGAATCAGGGTCTTTGTTTCTATATCATGCTGCTCTTCGATTACACAGCAAAAATCTGATTACAGATTAAAATTAAATGTATTACTATGATATTTGTTATTGCGGTTATTACAGTTATAGAAAAACTTTTTTGAATATTTTTCTAAATTTGAAACTTGTTTGCCAGAATGTTGTTCATACCCAACCAGCAATGAGTTTCAGACCATGTTATTATGGAAAGTAAACACTTTAATTTTACAGAAAAAAAACTCCTTTGTAAATTCATGAAAACGTTTAACTAACCATAAAAAAAATAAAAAAAAAAGTTAAAAGAAAATCTCAAGGTGCAGCTTTTGGGATAAAAATAATATTAATAGTTTAATTATTTCTTACTAGTATTATGTTTTCACCTGTTTACCGTCTGAATATTCTTAATTTCCTCTTTCAAGCAATTGAGGATGTTGTCTGAATCTTATGGAGTGTTACAGGAGAAGCACCATGGGAAAGCAAGTATGCAAATTATCACTCCATAAGGAAAAAAAAGAAAAAGAAAACTTTGTCCAAAAAATTTAGGCTAAGTGCACACATTCAGGATTATTTGCGTTTTTTTTTGCGGCAAAAAAACGCGTAAAAAACGCATGAATAAAGCATCCTATTATTTAGAATGAATTCCGCAATTTTTGCGCACATGGTGCGTTTTTACCGCGAAAAAAGTCCGGTTTTGCTCAGGAAAATTCTGCACACATTCCTGAACGTGTGCACTTAGCCTTAGGGTAAGAACCCTAAAAGTCAATTTCAATACCAAAAAGAGCCTGTAAACATGACTAGTGATATTATCTGCCTATAGTTGACGCAAAAGAATGTTTCCTTCCTTCTGGAGGGAAGTCAATTTGAATATCTAAACCTTAAATTTTCTAGTATATTTAATTCTCCAGAGAAATAAAAAAAAAAAGATTCAAATATTATAAGATTTCAAAGGGCACCAATGAAATACCTATAAGAGGACTCCAACCTACCATCTGTCACAATAAATTATTAGTCTTCTTACGTAGCAGTCCCCCCGAGGAACCAGAGTCTCAATCTGAGCACATTGCAAATACAAGAGTGTCAACATTTTGTGCTTTGAGGTGCACAATCGGAATTGAATGTAACCATTTCAATCTCTCATGATTTTCAATCTCACCTTGGGGTTTGTTGCCATACATCTCACAAAACTTGCCAAAATATGGCTACTTAAAGAGGACTTGTCACAAGCCATACATGTTTTCTTTTTTTTTTAACCTGATATAAATGCCGCTGTTCTCCCGGTTCCAGGGTTGTTTGTCTTGTGCTCCTGCGCCTCTCCGTTCCTCAGATATGGCATCTTCTTCCCTGTATTGAAATCTAGCCTTGTTGGCCAACTGCGTGCGGTTCTCAACTCTTCTGTGTGGGAGTCTTCTTCAGTTGGTCGAAACACTAGAATTCAAGACATGGAAGACAGGACCATATCTCGGGAACGGAGAGGCGCAGGAACAAAATAAAAATGGCGCTGGATTGAGGAGAACAGTGGCATTTACACCAGGTAAAAATATTGCAGATTTATCACAACTGACAGGTCCTCTTTGATGCTTTCCTATGGCAAGGTATGTAACATCATACTACATTTTTGTCCATGTTGCATCATGCTTTGGAACTTTTTTGTCTACCTCAAGCCTAAATTAATCAATTTGTGTCTATAGATGAATGCTATAAATAGGTTGACTAAATATTGATATGCCGTTAATGTCTTGTCTGTGGGAATACCCCGCCAACAGTAAAATGAAGTGGTGTCTCCTGTCTTCTCTTTCTAGACTATGAAGAGCTGGATATTGTCTATATTGGACCAGCCATTGGGTCTCTGGAAAACTATTGCAGAGCCCAGTTGAGAAGAAATATCATGGTGCAGTGGTTCATGGATTCCCACTGATCAGACACTGATGACATACCAAGTCTACAAGCAAGGCAATTATAGGATACCTGGATTTGTTACTGAAAGAAAACTGAACCCTACATTACAACATAATATAGGACGATTGACCCTGCTGGTCACAAAGTTAACTCTGCAAGGTTTGGGCACTGCCTGGCACCAGATACTATCAACTATCATGATCAAGAACAATGGATACAACACTGATGGCTTCCAGGCAAGATACATTTTTCCCTTTACAATTATGGCTTACACGTAGATATATCGTATTACTTTTTAGAATATTTGGTAATATTTTCCAGTTCACAATAGGTATATATGACTAAAAAGTACCAATATAATGCTAAATAATACAATGACTTACACATATCGGTTAGGGGCAATTTAAGTGCCCAATATTCAGTGAATAGCTGAAAAGTAAGGTTTTACAATCCTTCAAGGGGTTATCCGGAAAGATTTAGTTTTTTACTATTGACCTAAGAACTAGTAGGCAGTTAGTTGATAACCTGATCTACCAGACATCGACTCACAGTGGTCACTGTTTGCTACCATGTTCGATTTTGCTGCTTCACATTAACAGAGTAGCTCTTCTTCTTCTGGCCTGCTCTTTCGAAGGTGTGCACCTTACAACGTCATGCTGATTGATAGCCGACACCCTGCAGTTAGGCAGCGGGGAGCCGGCTGTCAATCAGCACGACATCGGCAGTTACGTTACGACAACAGAGCAGAGAGGAAGAGAATCTGACGTGACGTCAACGGAAGCTCCAGAATTGCTGGCAGGTCTAGGCAGGCGGAGATTTGCACCGGGCAAAACAGGCATGTAGTTAGTTCTTAGGCCCATAGTAAAAAAAAAATAATAATAAAATAACTTCAGACAACCCCTTAAAGGGTTTGTATGAGGTTAAAAAAACATGGCTGCTTCCTTTCAGAAACTGCTCCTCTCTTGTGCATGGACTGTGTCTCGTATTGCAACTCAACCTGATTCAAGTGAATGGTCAATGGACCTTTAGAGAGCAGAGACCCAGCTCGGGTTAATCTCATCACCTTCTCTATTTGAGGAATTAGCTCAAAGGTTAAGTAATGGGGATGAGGTGAAAACTTCTACCTTGGGTGGCAAAATGCCTGGGGTCACTTTTTATTTTTTTTTGGCCAATTTTGCATTATCTTTTCTAGGAATCCCATTAGTAAAGTAGCCCATAGGCGGAGATTGAAAAGCTGAAAATGTTACGCAATTAAAACGGCCATCTAATTACTGCACCATTACATATGGGAAAAGCTGGAGCAAGATTTATAATACGGCTATAAAAAAATGGCGGCAGAAACATAACCCCCCCCCCCCACAATACTAAATGACATGATAGGAAATGGTAAATGAATCTCTAGTATAATACAAAGTTACTCATTATCATAAGTCTGAGGCGTGGGATAGCAACACGTTTCTATCCTTCGTAGAACAGGGCACATGGGATGAGTAATGAGATCATGCTACCTACTACGTCATTCCACCTCGACCACCACATTGTGCTATGAGTCATCGTAGAGTCCAGAAGAAAAGGCGAAAGTCTGCGGTGCTGACGGCAAGGTGCAGAATATAGAAAACCGATAAATAGATAGCGGACACTCTATAGATATGAAGCAACTACGTCAAGAACAATAAGGGATTTCCATGAGAATATGGCTCAGTTGTCATTTATCACCATCCACATGGCATCATCTATAATGGAGATCCAAGGGACCAGCCTGCAGATCCTGAAAATGGACCAGAGCTCATCCTGGATGTTAACGGAAAGGTGCGCCCCTTTCTACACATCGAGGAGGGCGAGATGGCTTTATTTACTGGGGTGGGTGGAATTGATTTTACTTACATTGTAGTGATATTAAAGTGTAAATTAAGCTTAAAAGGGTATTCCATAATAATGCATTTATCACCCCATTTCCTTCATCATGAGAACGTAGGACCTCTATTCCCCAGTCACTAAGAGGAGACAGAATGCAGCAATGATCTAGGGTGTGCCCCGCAACTCTATTTTAGGGCCGTAGCTCATATCCAACCTCCGCGTCAACCTGAATCCCACCAAAAATGTTACATAACTGTCGGAAAAACTATTATTTGGTGGGCAACTCTTTCCGCCGACTCGCGCATACACAGGAACGATGGGATCGACCTGTGTACTCTATGAGGCAGCCACAGTTAGACTCCTAAGGCAGCGGCTTGACGCCGCACTGAACAATGGGGTCAACTGTTGAAAATCAACAGGATGTATCTGTTCCCACCACCCCCCAAATCTTATCTGTCAGGAAAGAGTCAGAAGATATTAGACTGTTGACCGATATTGGCGGGTTTGGACGACTTTAGTCTAATACAAATGGAGGGCCTTGAAGGGGATCTTCCAGCAGATTTTTGCGATGTAATCGGAGATTAGCATAATGCAAGGGCTGAGAGCCTGATTCAACCAACGTGTCACTTACTGGGCTGAGAGTTGCGGTTTCCATAAAGTTAGTGTTTTATAAGCAGGAGGTTATGACTACAGGACTAGGTGTCTCTTGCCTACTAGTCCAACCACACCCCTCTGTGGGTGGAGTTATACAGAGCTCAGCATTGCTATCATTTCAAAATGACAGCTTGCCGATCAGCAAATGATACATAATCGGAATCAGGGTCTCAGCCCCTACATCATGCTGCTCTTCGATTACATAACAAAAACCTGGTGATAGAATCCCTTTAAGTCCTACCGTTGATCTTACAGCTGAAGGGAACTGGAGACTGTTTGGACCCCCCACCTATCTAGAATTTTACATATCCAGTAGATAAATGAAAAAGGTATTGGACTGAAATACAACTTTAATGTATGTGGAAAAGTTCTGAAATGTTCTGCTATACTTTGTATTTTAAGTCCTCATCACATTCAAGATCTCTGCTATTAACAGCGTCATGTCCAATGTCTATTCTTAACAACGCAGGTATATGACCTGAACAGCAACCTCACATGATCAGAAAGGTGGGTGTTACATCCGGAATATGCACAAAACACTCATCGGAATGAGCCAAGACTCGCAACTTGACTACTATTCTTAAACACCAAGAAAATATAATGACACCCATCAGGTTTTTGGGTTACAGCATCTTTTTATGTCAAGAATGCACCAGAACCCTGATGGAATGGGAACAAAGACCACAGTGATTAAAGACTGAACAGGCCAAAGTCACTAAGACTGTGATATACCTTGGTAATTTCTAAAGTGGCGTCTATGATCTCCCCAAATGGACGGCAGTACTACAAAATGGTTGTAAAAGTTTAGATCTAAAGCTGTTCACAAAAATTAGATGTATTTAGGCCAAACTCGCTAATTTTGTCTGCACTAGCCAAGCATCGAAAGGACATGGGGACCCGCAAACTCTACACTGACGGAAGATCTCGGGTAAGATATTAATCCGGTAGTTGTCTTTTAACTGCTTAATCCTTCCATTTTGGGGGCAATAACTATCTGCCAGAGAAGTTTGGCAGCAGCTTAATATAATCAAGGAATTTTTTAGAATGATCCATAACGGACAAACAAGACTTCCTTAATGTCTTGGAATTCTTGAAAGTAAAATCAACCCAAGATGTAAGGAAGACCATAATGTAATGCAATTCTGCACTATACCCTGAGCTTTATGCGCATTGCTATCCAATATATTCAGTTGCTCACATACTCGTACACGAAGTCTTCTAACGAATGTGGGGATCACTTCACAAAGGCATAACAATGCATTTTGAGACATGAATGAAAGCTTGATTTTTAGGAGACAACCATAAACCTTCTGGATGGAAATAGGTGTCACAAACACTCTAGATTGCCTCATCAAAACCAATCTTTTCCATACGTTTTATCCAGGTGCATGGACCTCATAACAGAGGTGCCCCCTCTTAAGACCATCATAAGAAAAAGCATCTCCTGTTCTGGTTCATGGTCAGGTGGGAGTCAGATGAGCCGTACACAAGTCTAACTCCTGGCACTCCCCTCTCTCGCCATTTTCTGGTATTGCTATCAAAAATTAGAAACTGGACCTTTGGAATTTATTGCCGATCACTAGAAAAAATAGTTGTCCTCATGAAACTTCCTTTTAAAGTTGTAAACTTAAGAGTTAGACCTTGACCTTGGCCATATTTTTGGTTGAGCTATATTCTATGACCTATCAACCTAGATGGACCCACACCACTAGGAACTTTTAGAGCTCAAGGTCATAATCAAAGAAGGAGGTGACCACAATTACACATCTTCACAACAACGGACATCATGTATTCCAATCCAATCAGCCAACCAATGTCAGTAACACTCTACAAAGGTTGGTGATAAATTTTAGTGGTTGGACATGACCTTCACTTTATGCAACATAAATTTTCATGTTTTTCAAGAGAAGCAACGAGACAGAATGACGTACAAAGCTCAAGTGACAAAGCCACAATGTTCAACAAGCTCAACTCATAACGATCAAGAAATAGACACAAGAGTCCACGAATCGATAATGTAAAAGGACGCTCTTGTCCACTGTTCGAGAAATAATATGGTCTAACTCTTCTACTTTTAATGAAAAGGCTATGTAATCATCAAACATTGAAAGAGATTGTTGTATGTCATTAGATAAACTGTTCTCTTAAGGAAACAGAGACATTCTTGTTCATGGGTTGTGTCTAAAATCAATGCCAAATTTACCTATATGAGACTTGGGTAGAGATGAGCAATTGCCATGGTCCGGTATCCAGTCTGGTCATCAGTGGCAGCCGGTCTTCACTTTCAGCCTAGTAAAGCATCAGAGGTGCCAATGAGGCCAGAACGAGAATGCCAAACACAGATGTGAACACAGAAGGACCGGAATGGACACCAGATCAAGGTTCATCTCTAGACTGAGGTCCAGTACCAGAAAGAGCCCATGGAAAATAGTAGTGCTGTTTTATGAATCAGGTAGCCCTGGAAGAGCTATTTCTTTTCCATGGCCATCAGTAGTGACACCATCATCAGGTAAGTTTCGGACAGGCAGCGATGGGCGGCAAGAGATTTAAAACACAAGCCTTAGAAGAGATTTACAAAATTTCCAGAAAACAATTTGTAGAAATAACTTACAACGAAACAAGATGAGCTCTGCATTTTTTAATCTTTTCATTAGATTTTTGGGAAAAAAAGACTCATGCTGGCCCTAGAGCCATTTTTTTTAAATATGGCAACTAAGTATTTATAGGTATTTATAAAAGGGGATGTCCAGGATTGGAAAAAACGGGATTCTTTCTTCCAGAAAAAGCGCCAAACCTGTCCAAGCTTTTCGATAAAGAAGTTGGAGTATTCCCGCCCAGACTATGTGGTCTTATATATATATGGACATTACGTGGAAATGCCTTTTCACAATACAATTCATAGGTTTATACCTTTCTTTTTGTTTTTCATGTACGCTCTACTACTTGCAGCTACAAAAAATGCGGAAAGGTCATAGGGGACCATAGAATCCTAGAATGTTAGAGTTGGACGGGACCTCCAGGGTCGTGTCCAACCCTCTGCTCAATGCAGGAGTCACCAAACCATCTCAGATAGATGTCTGTCCAGCCTCTGTTAGCCATGTCCTATAGCTCTCCGATATTCAGAATACGGCTCGTCTACTATGAAAAAGACTTCCTTTTATTGCTTCTATTAGTTCATTAACATGTCCATATGAAACATAACGAACACAGACTTCAGACTATGATACTAGTTGGGTTTCTGTAGGGTCTGGAGTTTCTTATGTGTATCATAAAGTTGGACCCGGAGAGGAAAACTAAAAACTGCCATGATGGACAAGGCACGCACATTGGTTAAACACAAAGTGGCTTGTATGGCTAATTACGTCAGATTATATACATCCTGTCACCAGTCGTGTAGAAGCAAAGTCTATGTAAAGCATTTTTTGGAATTCTTTTTTTTTTTTACTTTTGTGCTATTCCAGTAAACTATAATTTCACGGATGCAAACGATCACCCTCCATAGTAAACATATTAAAGTGTACTTTTTACGTATGCACAATGGATATATTTTGTATGTATCGGCCAAAAAGTGATGTGAGATATTCCCCAGTGGGTCTGATGTCTAGAATGGCCCCTATACTTACACATGCCATGAATATCGGGGCATTTATAATTTGGGTAGATTTACATTTTTGGGTTGGAACATGAATCATTTTGTGCCACATTACGTTGGGGTTTTTCCCATCACAGTAATTGGCGCATTGATGCTATGCTGTTTCTGTAACTCCTATAGAAATGAATGGGAGTTACAGAAAGCGCGTAGCCCAACAAGCAAAGCCTTTCCATAACTTGGGAGTTATGAGAGACGAGAACCGGACAGGTGTGTGACCTGGGTACTCGGTGCCAAAGGGAAGGGAGGCCCACACACAACACTTCCTTGGCTAGTAAGATGGTCATGGACCACAGAATGAATCATTGCCTAGCTATGACTTTTCATAAGCCTTTGGCCATGAGTTAGCGATGTTGCCTAGTCTAGGTGACTTTATAGGCTGTAGTCACTTGGCAATCATGGCCCCGAGAGCTATTTGGCCAGAATGTAAGGAAGTGAATGACACCATCACAAGACTTTTGAGGTTGTGGGTGCAAGATGCCCAAGGAAGGGCATCAAAAGGCCATTTTAGCTTAGCTAGGGTATTGAAATAATGCCCAGGGGCAGCTAACTGAATAATTGCCCACCTACGACTTTGCACCTATATTAATGACCTTGTTCATTCCTTTGGCCACGAGTTAGTGATGTTGCGTTTTATAGGCAGTGTTCACTTGGGCCGAATCCACTGTATATGAGTGACAAGTAAACGTTTGTAGCCCATCAACGTCTACATCTACAGAAATAAAATCGATTATTGATGTCCACCGGATTGAATGGTCAGCGCCCCACGTTTACGAGATGAGACTTTTTGAAACTATATCTTTCGAAATGCAATTTTTTTCTTAAGTATTAAAACACTGTGCATACTTTTGGCAATAAATATAAGCAACATTGTCTAGAAGGATTGTCTATTTAATTTTGCAACATATCACTGACATATTGTACTATCAAAAGCCATTGGAGTTCCACGGTCGGCATCCGTTATTAAAAAGTCTGTGACGAACGGGACGACTTCTTGTATCCCTAGAGGCTAGTCATGAATGGCTATACATACAGAGATAGATAGGATAAAAAAAAATGGAGTTTGTCACACTTGAGTTTGATGTTGGGTTTCCATGTAAGGAATGTGGGAGTGATCGATTCGAAAGTCGTCTAAACTTTCATAGTCACTTATGGCCACTTCTGTGTCTTCCAGTCCACAGCTGGCCGACACGTCTGAAGAAGAAGCACCTACTGAATTGTGCAAGGATAAAGATACATTATCTGTGCTTGTCTTGTCCACCTTTTG
This sequence comes from Oophaga pumilio, assembly GCA_009801035.1. Lineage (NCBI taxonomy): Eukaryota > Metazoa > Chordata > Amphibia > Anura > Dendrobatidae > Oophaga > Oophaga pumilio. The sequence goes on along the minus strand of VIAB01019171.1, from coordinate 28,973 downwards.
GCTTTGGGCAGGCACAAAAGTACTAAATGAATGTCCCGGTTGTAAGCTGGAAGTGTCTATTTCGCTTGAGAGATGATGGGGTGGGAGATATTGGCTCGGATGAAATTGAGGGCGCCGCCGGCAGTCTGGACTGAGTGTGCTGATCACAGATCTCGGCTGAACTTTAGGAAGGGTATCGTAATGTTCGTGAAAGTCCTCCGGGAGAGGAGGCGGAAGCTGATCTTGACTTAAATAATCTTCCTGATGAGGAGGTGGGTAGTCACTGTCAATGTCGTACCCTCCCAGGTAGTAATCCGTCTCCAGTTCTCTGGTGCTACCATGGTGGGCCGATGACCCATCAGCAGTTTCGTAATTCGGGGCCTCCTCAATATCGGATAAATGAGCGCTTGGCATCCAATCAGAAGTATCCCAGTGGTACGCTGTGGAGATATAAGGGTCTAAAGTTAACACGAGGATGATGAAAAAACTTTCAGAAAGCGTCATGCTCCTGTTAATGGAGTGGTCAGTCATGCGGCTCGCGTCGAGTCCTCGTCTCGTGCGTTCTTCCAAGCTTACGACATAAAAGCAATTTGCACAGGGTAGTGATCGCTTATAATGTAACTCAAACACAATAGCAGTTGGATTAGATAAAATGTTACCAGCATGCTAGAGGGTGTGCGGGGGGAAAATGTGAAGGGTGGGTTGCGGGAGAAGCAGGCGGGGAAAAAAAGGCAAAGCTTGCAAAATGTCATTTTCACAAAAAACACGTTATGGGCACCAGACATGTTAACAAGGCAACTGAATTTGGGTTACAAAATGTCACCTCTGTTGTAATTCTGCCCTTGGTCCAATATCGGAGCTGTTTGGTTCGAAGGAAGAAAAAAGAATAAAACTTACAATTCACAAACATCAAGGCAATATGTTCCACTTTAGAACTCCATTTCACGGATAAAGGGAATCTGTCAGCAGGTCTGTGCCATGTAATCAGAGAGCAGACAGACTCCCTTTAAAACCAACAAAAAAAAAGTTTAGAAGTGCTGCAACAATTTTAATTTTTTTTTTCCGTTTCTATTTTTTCACCCATTCTCCCCATGGTTTGTTATTCATGATGTAACAGTTCTATTTTCCATCTAGTCATTTTTAAAAGCCCCATCTTTATCATCTTCCTGTTGACATAACTGTGTGTGGGCTTCTTTTTAGCGCAAACCATTCCATTTTTTAATGCCACCTATGCCATTTTTTTTCCTAATATTCACCGAGCAGTATAATCAACACCTTAACTGCGTTTTTGGTATATGAATACACCAAATTTATTCGCCGTTTTTAATGTTTTACTACTTGTGCGCAATAAAAAAAAACCTTTTTAAGTAAGATTTGTTACCAGATTACAACATGTAGTAGTATCATTAGGGTGCATGCACACACAATTTTGGAGGCGTTTTTGGGATCCACCCCCAAAAAAAAATCTGAAAAAATAAAAAATACTCAAAAAGTCTTGAAAGACTATTAATTCCTATGATAAGTCCTGTTGGATCTCTATTGGTTCAGTCACTTGAGCATTATTTTCCGTATCAGGTTTTAAATAAAAACACCTGATGGGAAAAAAAGCACGTCACTTCTTTAAAGGCCGGTGTCACACTTTGCTAGTGTGATGCGAGAAACTCGGGACCGGAGTGTGCGGCTGCATAGAAATACATGGAGCTGAACGCTCCAGTCCGAGTGCCGGCGGCAGTGCCGGGTGTTGATGCGAGAGACTCGTGTGAGTTTCCTGAATGCTCCAAACTATGAACTGTCCAATCAGAAGGCTGCAAAGCACGCTTCAGGAAATAAAACCTCTTCAAAGATACTTAAAAAATGCACAAATCTCTCCCAAAAACTTCTCAAAGACGCAGTTTCCACCAGCAAACTTGACGTTTTTTATCAAATCGAAAAAACTCTGTGCATATTCCCTTTAGGCCACGTTCCCACAATGAGTATTTGGTGGGTTTTCTCCGCAGCATGCTGCTGTTCCAGCAAAGTGTATTGGATTTCTATAAATCTCATGCCCACTGAGATTTCTCTTTACGCTGCAGAAATTAACAATCAAAAACGCACCAAATTCTAATCGTGGGGACGCAGCCCAAATGCATATAGTTTATCAAAGTATATATATATTCTAAGGAATTTTCTATCTTTTTCCTAATCCATTTTTTATGTTATTTTAAATTTTTTATTCTATTTACTGTGCAAGATTAAAGGGACGGTCATCTTGTCTGAGCTGCTGTTAGCAACATTTAGAGACACTTTACAGGAGCCACATGGACTATAAAGAGCCATAGACAAGATCTTACAATTACTTGTAGGACAGTGTTGTGGGCATGTTCTGTGACCT
>VIAB01019167.1:12075-23277 GCA_009801035.1 Oophaga pumilio | reverse complement strand
TTTGCACTATATGCTAATTTTTTGAGAAGGACCTGTATTCTCCTATGCACATGCATATAAGTTACAAGTAGTCAGACATGGAGTACACAACTATATACCTGATGCAGTAGGACAGGACAGGACCCAGGCCCACCCCGACGCGTGTTTCGGAGACTTCAGCTCCTTCCTCAGCCCCGCAGACTTTAAGGAGTGTGAAAGTTTTATTGCCCTCTGATTAGGGACCCTAATCAGAGGGCAATAAAACTTTCACACTCCTTATCTATGAACTAGTCCAATATTTATTGCCACAACTGTTCATCCCTCTCCCATAATGACAGTTCTGCTTCAGGTCACTTGTCTCATCTATTGCTTTTTTTTTTCTGTGCTGTGTTGTGTACAAATATGTGATTCTTCAGATTTTGTATTAGTCTTTGCCTGATGGAGAGACCTGAGTAGTCTCGATTGCTTGCAGTTTGTTACCATCTTTTCAGTTAGCCATTAAATGGTACCAACCACTGAGGACTCTCAATTCTAAATATTTTTCTATCTACTGGCTAACATGGTACTAAGATATAAATCTTTACTGTATAAGCATGCAACTGGTATTCAAATTTCAGAGATTTTTCCCTCGTCTAAAGGTCCTTCAGCACTTCTTACAGATAACCTTTGCCTCATCAATAGGATTTTGGTCAAAAAAGTGCCACACTGCACTCTTCCTACTATGGTATAAATTTTCAGGGCTTGCATGCTGTGCTAATTTGACCATCTGGCCAAGCTGTCCTGCAACTCTTTTTGTTTTTTTAACACGTTTTTGGACTGCTATGGGCCTGCCAGATAACCGCTCCTGCGATGTCGATGCCTGCTGCAGATCCTTCTCATCTTCTGATCTATTGCCAGTGGCACCCTCTTCTCCCAATGGATGCCAATCCGGGTCAACAACTGGGTGATCCATCACCTCCTCTTCAATTTCATCTGCACCTTCCTCTGTGTCACCGTGTAAGGGGGTATAGTATGCGGGGAGGGGCACCTGAGTTTCATCAGGGTCAGATTCTGGCTAAGTAGACTGCGAGGTCAATGTAGTGCTCTGGGTCAATGTACCAGCAGAATCATCTAGCAGTGGCTGTGCATAAGTGCACTCCATGTTAGATTCATCTTGGACTGGGGAATTCAGGATTTGACATGATAACCCAGGCATGGTATGTGAAAACAGCTCCATGGAGTAATCTGAAGTGTGGCCTGCCACATCCTTCACTTTTGGTGGGGGTGAAGGACACAAGGAATGGTGTTGTACCTGACCAGGAGCCTGCACTGACGACTCAGTGCTTGCATTTTTTGAAACTTCAGAAGAGGAGGCGATAGAGCTGGAGGCTGTTTCGGCAATGTAAGCCAAAACCTGTTTCTGATGCTCCGGATTTAAAATCGGTTTACCTACTCCCAGAAAAGGGAGCCTTCCAGGCCTTCTGGAGCCAGATGATGCCACAGGCTCAACACCTCCTGCCTTAAGGTGATATTATGCTTTTGGCACTAACAACAGCAAATGCACCAGCACCACCATCAGTACCAGCTGCCCCCCCCCCGTCCATGTCTGTGGCCTCTTCCAACATACTTCCTCATGTTTTGGAAAATGTACGAAAAACACCAGCTGATATATGGTACTGTATCAGAAGCGTGCAGCTGTATACAGTGTTGGGGTAATTTTAAATCTCCGCATAGATTTCTGGAGTAACACACAGACGCTCACACAGGCTCAGTATGGATGAGACCACAATATAAAAAGCTGAAAAAGGGGACTGTATCTGAAGATAACAGGTGTATAGTGGCAAACTCTAAATCTCCATATAGATTTCCGGAGTAACACACAGACGCTCGTAGGCTCAGTATGAATTAGAACACAATATAAAAAGCTGAAAAAGGGTACTGTATCTGAAGATAACAGGTGTTTAGTGGTAAACTGTAAATCTCTGTATAGATTTCCGGAGTAACACAAAGACGCTCACAGGCTCAGTATGGATTAGATCACAATATAAAAAGCTGAAAAAGGGTACTGTATCTGAAGATAACAGGTGTATAGGGGTAAATTGTAAATCTCCGTATAGATTTCCGGAGTAACACAAAGACGCTCACAGGCTCAGTATGGATTAGACCACAATATAAAAAGCTGAAAAAGGGTACTGTATCTGAAGATAGCAGGTGTATAGGGGTAAATTCTAAATCTTCGTATAGATTTCCGGAGTAACACACAGACGCTCACAGGCTCAGTATGGATTAGACCACAGTATAAAAAGCTGAAATAGGGTACTGTATCTGTTAAGAAACTAAGCAGAAGGAGGGCACCACTCAAGACAAATATGTATGTATAAGGGGGTTCACCAAAGAGGCAATTTAAAAGCAATGACAAGAAAAAAAAAAGAAAGAAAATAAATGCCTCAAATTAACTGGGAACACCCGTATTAAGAAATGTATAAACAATTTTATTAATGGGTATCCAAAAAATTGTGCAAAAACACAATCACATTAAAAACATTTAAAAACATATACAAAAACATGCCATAAAATGATGGCAATGAATACCCCCACACAACTGATACCTAGCAGCATAAGAAATATGATAACAGGCTCCAAGAAGTAAGTGTACACTGTGAAATGAATAAGGAAACACACAAGATATGCAACGATAAGTAAACTGGGTACCTGGACAATTCACAGCACCATATGGAAAATTAAAAAACAATATAAATAGCACCGGTCTGATGTATACAAATATATAAGCAATAATACAAACCCAGAAATGTTTAAACTCATCTAGAATGCAATGGATGATAATGTGCGCTCCTAAAAGGCATGAAGTCAAGAAGCCAAAATCATAACATAAAAAATGCCAGCACAGTGAAAAAAATTTTGAGGAGCCATGGCTGCTGCAAGGAAGCAGAGGGAAAGAGGGGGGATTCAGAAAGAACCCCACGCGTATCGCCACACGTGGCTTCCTCAGGGGAAATAAGTAAATCTTCGTATAGATTTCCAGAGTAACATAAAGACGCTCACGGGCTCAGTATGGATTAGACCACAATATAAAAAGCTGAAATAGGGTACTGTATCTGAAGATAACAGGTGTATAGGGGTAAATTGTAAATCTCCGTATAGATTTCCGGAGTAACACACAGACGCTCACAGGCTCAGTATGGATTAGCGCACAATATAAAAAGCTGAAAAAGGGTACTGTATCTGAAGATAACAGGTGTATATAGTATAGGGGTAAATTGTAAATCTGTGGAGAGTGTGAAGATGCTTGGTGACACTGGTGGTGGTAGTGGTGATGGCTCTCTCACAGGAAGAGGCTGAGACCGCAGCAGAAGAGGGAGCAGGAGGAGGATGAGATCTGCCATGCTTTTTAAGCTGTATATTCTACTGCACTTCGTGCTTGGATTTAAGATGCCTCGTCATGCAGGTGGTGTTCAGGTTCAGAACATGTATGCCTCACTTCAGGGTCTGATGGCACAGAGTACAAACCACCTGTGGCTTGACAGCAGCATATTCGCTGAAGAAATGCCATGACTGGGAGCTGTTTTGAGCTGTATTTGGTGTGCTTATTTCAGTGGTGCGGTGGGCACTAGCAGCCGACGTAGTGGCTAGAGACTGCCCGCTGTGCCTTTGCACCCTGCTCCCTCTTTTGCTATTCAGCTGTGGCAGCCTGGCCACCTTCTCTTCCTCTGATTTGCACAAGTCACTAGGATGGTCTCCGCTCCATGTGGGGTCTAGGACCTCAATGTCCCCCACATAACCTTTCACAGATTCCTTCACCCTGCCCTCCTTGCTAGTCTGCACACTTCAGAAAGATACTGCAGTTGGCAACTGAGTTTCATCATAATCTGATGTGCCTTGGTGGTCCACTGATGGTGTGCACTAGTCCTCCAAAGTACTCATCCTTCAACCTGATAAGTGGATGAGAATCAGTGCACTCAGTCTCTTCCATTGCTGGATATCAAAAACTGACCGGCACATCCAAAGATAGATCCAATGTGAACAGGTGCTAAAACCTAGAGTCACCAACTCATACACATTCAAGAATAAAAGGTAGCACACTGTAGCGCTATAGCTTGCGGACACAAAAATATGAAAAAAGATGAAAAATGAATTGCATCACTGCCTTAGAAATATGAAAAATTGAGAAGTCTTAGCGCATAAAAAGGCCAATTTATGTGTTTTTCATCTTTTTTCATATTTTTGTGTCTGCAAGCTATAGCGCTACAGTGTGCTACCTTTTATTCTTGAATCTTCCATTTCTGGGGCATGGGCAGTTGCATTGGCCACGGAACCCCCATTCAGCAGAGTCATCAAAAAGCACAAGAGATTGCTGAATGACTGATGCTCAGATTGCTTGGTCCTCACTTGCCAACTGTGCACTTTTTGCAGTGAACCAGGTGGAAGAAAATATGAAGTCACACTCAGCTATCTGTTTTAACACCTTTTCAACATCTTGTGGCTTCACCATTCATGTAGTGGTATTTGGGCCTACGAATGGATGCATAACGTCCTGTCGCCTTTGTGAACCAGAGGAAGGTGTTTTATTTGTACATGTAGCAGGTATACAATGACTACATCCTCTCCTTGCATCAGCCACACCACCAACACCATCAGCAGCTACAACAGCACAACCACGTCCGCTTCCACGTCCCATTTTTAATGCTTACCTAATTTTTGGAAGTGTTTTTTCTACACACTGCTCACAAAGAGATGGTGGATGGGGTAGATTTATTATTTGCAACAGTATTAGAAAATGGGCCTAGAAATGGCAACGAGATGACTGTTGTAATATATTTATTTGCAAAAATACTACAAAACACACAGCAGTCCGGAAAAATTATTTTGTTGGCCAAGACATGCAAATTAGATGATTGATGCAATTATTTTTTTCCCACACAATTAAAAAACCCACACCAGTCCAGAAGAATTTTTTTTTTGGCATTGAAATGACAACGAGTCAACTTATGCATCGCATTTATTTGCAAAACTACTACAAAATGCACAGTGATCCAGAAAATTTATTTCTCTGGCTTAGAAATGGGAACTAGATGGCTGATGCCAAAAATTTATTCCCAAACTACTAAAAAACACTACAGTCCAGAAAAATAATTTTTTGGTCCTATAAATGGCAACGAGATGGCTGATGTGATATATTTATTTGCAAAATTACTAGAAAACACAGCAGTCCTTAAAAATTCTTCCTTTGGCTTACTAATGGCAATGAGGTTGGTGATGTCAATTATATATTTCTCAGACTACTGAAAAACATACAGTGGCCTAAGGGAACAGGACTCCCACAGCCGGGTGGGAGGTGCAGAGTACACACAGCGTTGTAAAATATAGAACTCCCACAGGCGGGAGGGTGCAGAGTACACACAGCGGCTTAAAGTACTGACTCCTGCAGGCAGGGGGAAGCAGAGAACACACAACTGCTTTTAGCACAGTACTTTCACAGACAGGTTTGCAGAGTACACACAATGGCTTTTATCACAGTACTACCACAGATATGGTTGCAGAGTACACTCAGCGCTTTTTTGCAGATTGTGCAGTCAGAATCTGTCCCTCACTCCAACTGCATCGAACCCCTACACTATTGAGAGCATAATGGTGGCGGCATTCGTGATTCAGCCTTTATACAGGCCGGGCTACGTTCTGCGCTGGACAATACTTGGCATGGCTGCGATGATTCCGGAAGTGCCCACAGTTGAAAAGAATGTTGATTGGTTGTGCTGCAGACTTTCAACAAGCTTTATTAGACTGGCAAACTTAAACAGAAAGCCAGCTGTACAGTGAAAAGTTAATGTTCAGGAAAACTTTCCCATACAGTTTCACTCATCCCAGCAATATGGCATCACTTCTAATCCATGTTAATTTTTCAACATTGTCTATGGCACTGTAAGGAGGTGACAGAGTCCGTCAGGTGTCTTCCTCCCCTGTGGATACTGGATACATGTATTACGTGCGGCACTTTGTAGTTTGTTAATAATAATGTAATGTGCTGTATTGTTTATGATCTGTGATGTGGATGACTTTGATATGTGTTTATTTACAGAAGTAGGGATAGAATAGCAGATAGCATAGCACAATAGTGGGGTTAGATTAGTGGGGCACATTAGAGATAGGGAATAGGATTATTAACTTAGTTTTAGTTAGCATAGGGGTTTTCCAGTAGGGAGGGGCTTCAGAGCAGTGCAGCATAGAGCAGAGGATATAGAGAGGGACTTTCTGGTTAGGGCTCAGTGCAGTCAGGATGCAGAAGTGAACAGTCATAGTCTACCAGCCGTTGGGATTAAGCTGCTATGGCAGGAAGGGGCCCTAGACTGAGGAACCTGCTAGAGGTCACCACCTTCGACGGAAACCAACCCCAAGAGGATCCGGGGCCTATGGTTGGGATTAGGTGCAGTTGACATGGCGAGCCTTCTACCTTCTGCTACTAAGACCGGACGAGGGGAGTGGGAAGGAGCTGGTGGACTGAAAGCCAGGGTGTTGAAGACCGAACAGGAACTGTCCAGAGGGGTCGGGATGGCCAGACGAGACAGAGATTGTCAGGTCAGGTTGGACAGGGATTGTCCAGAGGGGCCAGGATGGCCGGAAGAAATGAAGACTGCCTGGGAAAGCGTCAGGACTGCCATTGCAAATGAACTGTGCTGCTCTTGTAATGGAAACCTTGTCATTAAGTAAAGTTGAGTTGTTGAGCATGGATATGGAGTTTAGAGTGATTTGTGAGATCAGTGAATCTGAAGCCGGAGTGACAGACGACAAGAGAACTCCAGAAACTGAAGTGAGTGTCCTGCTGCGCACACTACACACACAGCAGGAGGGACATTATATTTTATCTGTGGGGCGCCAGGGTGTGGAAAAACTACAGCCCATTGCTACGATTACCACCCTGGCTGCCTTACAGCACCATGGCAAAAAGAAGATGTGTAAGCTAAGTGTGGGGTGTGGGTTAATTAAAGGAAATCAATTAGAATAACATATCAACTAGAGATAAGTGAGTATAAAATGATCAGATGCTTGTTACTCAAAATGAGCAATTCCAAATGCTCGGTTGCTCGTTTCCAGTAACGGGCATAGAGGGAGTGAGCATTTTTCCGCAGACCCTACAAGGTGATCTGGAGGGTAGTAAAAATGTTGAATTAGATGGAAAAAGTGCTGAATGGAAGAAGAACAGCACGGGGAAGACACCTGAAAGCATCTCTGACTCTAAGATCACTGCTCAGAGCAATGGTGTCACACTTTCACTTCACTTTTAAGACTGACAATAAAATATTCAAAATTGATGAGTAATTGGAGTTTACAGGAAAGCAAATGTTAAGAAACATTCTTTCCAGTATAATGAATTGTATGAAAGGCAACATTTAAATAGAGTTTAAAAAAAAAAAGTAAACCAAAATTGAATTTTTTTTAAATTACAGATTTAGTGTAATTTATGAAGGAACCAAGAAATGCCAAAAATGTCATAGAAGAGGGACTCAGCTTGCACCATGCAGCTAGCATTGTCTAATGGGAATTTTTCAACATATTTTCCACAACGGCCTTCTGCTATAGCACCTATCTAGTAGACCTCAGAGATACAAGGTTCTCCTTTTCGCATGTGTCTAGCAGGGTAATCAACCAGTACTCTTTTTGGCCATGAAGAATGTAACGCAAAAGACAGCCATAAGTGCCAAGCTCCCAACAGCCAGCCCTTACCTGTCTCCACCATGTTGACGACTCTCCCTCTCTTCCTCCTCATTCTCCTCCTCAGCACATCCATGTAGGAAAGACAGGACTAAGCTCTGTTGCGCCAATGACCAACTCTTGTTCCTTCTCCTCAGCCTCCATCTCCTCATTGTTAACCAATCAATGAGCTGGCACTTACATGCGCTGCTGCAGCACTGCCAGAGTGGCCGCAGTTGTAGCTGATTTGCAGAAATGGGTGTTGACATCTCTTAGCTTTACCAGAAACTCATAAACCGCTGAACTTCCAAGTCTAGCATGTGTGCTAAGCATGGTACGTGTGTCAGCTTGTCAAGCTTCACAGCCACTACAAGGTTACAGCCATTATAATACACAACCATGTCTGATTGTGGGCTTTGCAGCGAGAGCCACAGATCTGCCTGGTCTGTTATTCCTTTTATTTACTGTACTGTGGTGTGCGGTTTGTTTCCTAGACAAATTAGATTCAGCAGAGCCTGTTGCCCCTTCACTTAAGGTACTGCCACACTTAGTGATCTCGTTAGCGATCTCAATAACGACGCAAGCTAATGAGATCGTTTTTGTGATCGTTTTAATGTCGCTAGTAGCTGCCACACTTAGTGATCTCGTTAACGACGCATAAGCGGTTAGCGATCTCATTAACGACTTTAACGGTCATTGCGATGTAAAAAACAGCGCACATCGCTCACAAAAGGTGCCAGACACAGCGATAAAGGCTCACCAGCGGGACGCCAACGATCTAAATACGGTCCAGAACTCTAGTGAACGATCAGCGAGATCACAGCAGGGGCCACGTCGTTGCTACATGCCACACACGTTAGCGTCACGAACGAGATCGCTAAATAGTGACGTATTTTAGCGATCTCGTTAGCGACGCTGTTTAGTGTGGCATACCCTTGAGGCAGTGATGCAGATACAGAGCTTCCAGCTTATGTGTGCTCTGAGATAGCACATCAAAGATGAAGGATGAGGAAGAGCTGAAGGGGATACAAGAACTGCTGTAGGAGGTGGAGGAAACTCTGATAGCGTAGGGCCATCAATCTTTAGTATTGGTGGAACATGTGCTGTGTCAAGGTTGGACTTGGCCCTGGCCTCCACAATGTTCACCCAGTGTGCCGTCAGTGTATTTCATCGTCCTTGGCAACAAGTGCTTGTCCACATTTTGGTCATTAAGTGGACAATCTCAGTAACCGTGTTGGTTAGGACACGAGTGATGTTCCTCAACATGTGCTGGTATAAGGTTTTTTACATACCACCGTTATGTAACAATAACCACATTAAACTGTATGGATGACAAATTAAATTCAGAAAACATTTTGAAACGTAAAAATTTTGAAAGTGTTTTTAATGTACTTCTATGTTCTTAAAGGCTTTGCAGAGAGTGCAAAAACATTTTTTTTTAAGGAGGTTCATCCACATACCCCTGAAGGCAACAACTGGACTGCCTTATTCAATTATTGAATATTAAAAACACTTTATGTCCTGCTGTCATTTTGAGGTGTGGAAAAGGAGGCTAATCCAGGCTTTGTTCATTTTTATGAGAGTGAGCCTGTCAGCATTCTCTGTTGACAGGTTAAAGCAACAGTCTTTTATGACCCCCCCAGCAGCACTAAAATCCAGCTCAGACAAGACACTAGTGGCAGGGCAACACAACACCTCCAAGGCATAGAGGGACAGCTCATGCCAGGTGTCCAGCTTTGAGACCCAATAGTTGAAATTCGCAGAGGAATTATGGAGTATTCTGGTTTGGTCGGCCATGTATTGCTTGACTATCTTTAAAATCTTCTCTCTCCTTGTCAAAAATACCCAGTCATCAGGCCCTGGACCCTGGGATTGTGTCATGAAATTGTTGGGCAAAGAAACTTGCCCCCTGTCACTAGTGTTATCTGACGGGATTTTTTTCAACCTATTTTCTACAATGACTTTCTGATATTGCACCATTTTAGAAGACCTCTCCACTCCAGGAAGAAGAGATGCAACCTTATCCTTGCAGCCTGGGGCTAGCAGGGTGAACAACCAGTACTCTTTTTTTGACCAAGATAAAGGAAGCGGTACATAAAGTCAGCCATATGTGCCAAGCTTCCAACAGCCAGCAATTCCCTGTGTCCACTATCATGATAGCTCTCCATGTCCTTCTCCTCCTCCTTCTCCTTTCCTTCCTCATCATTCCCATCCTCAGCCCATCCACGTAGGAGGGACAAAACAAATGTTGTGTGGGTAGTAGCATCTGTTGCGCTAGCCACCAGTTCCTGATCCTCCTCCTCCTCGTCCTCAGGCTTCACCTCCTCATTGTTACCCAATCTGCACTGAACAGATAGGGAGATACTACACAGCCTTTCTCATGTCTTCCTCCATCTCCACCTTCATAGCTTCATGTTTAATTGTGAGCAGCAACTATTTAAGTAGGCACAGAAGCAGGATTGTTGTGCTGATGTTGGCATCTTCACCATGCATCATCTTTGTGGAGTCCTCAAAGTCTTGGAGAACTGCACAAATGTCAGATATCCATGTCCACTCTTCAGCTGTTATGTGCCAAGTTTGACCAAAATAATGACGAGCTTGTTGGAGCTGGTACTCAACAACTGGCCTCTGCTGGTCATAAAGCTTTGGCAACATATGCAATGTGAAATTACAGTGTGTGGGAACAACACACAACAGTCAGTGATTTTGCACTTGCATCTGCTGCTGCAGCACTGCCAGAGTGGCAGCTGGAGTATCCGAGTTGCAGAAATGGGCGCTGATGCTGCGAACCTTGACCAGAAGCCCCTGCAAATCTGGGTATGAATTCAGAAACTGCTAAACTACCAAGTTGAGCACATGTGTCAAGCATGGTAAATGTAATCTTGCCAAGCTTCACAGCCACCTCCTGGTTATGCTTATTTTCACATACGACCATACCTGGTTGAAGGTAAGATCAGCAAAAGCCACAAATTTGTCTGGTCTGTATTTCCTTTAAGTAACTCTGCCACGTGTGCAGTTTTTTCTTCTAGACTAAATAGCCACAGCAGTCTGTTGCCGCTTCATTGAGGGAATGCTGCAGAGCTTCAATCTTCCAGATGATGTGGACGACATGCTCTGACATAGCACATAGGAGATGGAAGTTGAGGAAAGCAGGAGTGGGTGCGGGAACTGATGTATGACATGGAGGAAACCCTGATAGAAGTAGTGCCAGCAATCGGCATTTGGAGCACATGTGCCATGCCAGGGTGAGACTCAACTCAAGCCTCCACAATGTTCACCCAGTGCAGGAAGATTTTTCAACGCTTTTTTGGAATGTTATGTAATACCAAAATGTACCACAGAGCGCGTAGTTTATGAATGAAAAATTGAAAACATAAACATTGTTCAATGCTTTTTGGAAATGTTATATAAAACAGAAATGTACCACAGAGCACCTAAGACTCTATTGATGACAATTTAGTAAATTTTTTCACACCCCCAACAAAAATGTGGTGAATAGTGTTGAGCATTCCAAAACTGCAAATATCGGGTATCGGCCGA
>VIAB01019167.1:0-10561 GCA_009801035.1 Oophaga pumilio | reverse complement strand
ATATTTTAGGATATCGGGCAGTATCGCTCAACACTAGTGGTGAACTCTTGCAGCTATATAGTTAGCAATAGACTGCAAAGCTCTAATCCTTGCCTAGAGACTGTATTCTGTCACTCTCCCATGCTCGCTGTGTGCTGAGCACATTCAAGCACCCAGATACTCGAGTGATATCCGAGTATCACCAAGCATGTTAGCTTATCCCTAATAACAACCTGACAATATGAGTCTATTTCACTGTGGCAAAAATAATCCTTCTATTGAATTAAGTCCAATAACATCACCATTGACTGAACCTATTTAATAGGGTCATCCTTGCCAAGGATTCAGATGTACATAATGTGCATAAAGTTCAAGTGCTTTTCAACGAAAGGTCACCAAGTTAAAGTTACCGTGATGAATGGAAATGTGACTCATATTACAGATATGATATTTCATCCTTGGTTCATCCTACATTGTTCTCCCACCAGAGGTTAAAAAGTAAAGGCAGAAAATGCATCTGTGAGATTGGGTAATTGTATACAAAATATATCATTACTGTACCCATTTCCCTGTCCTTATTTCTATCTCTGTAAAGTGTTATGTTTGGATTACCTAAGGGCAATTATGCATTTTTTGTCTAATTTAAAGTTCTAGATGTTTCATTACATGTCTTAACTTTTTACCTTCTCCAATTGTTGTAGATATTGTGATCTGTCTGTCAAAGTAACCTAATTAAAGTTATCTATAAAGCCAAAAACAATGCTGGAAACATTGACGTGGCTTTAAATAGACATGAATGTATTGTGGAAATCACATGGTAAAAAGCAGCAGTGATTTCTGCTTAATATCAGATCCTGGGAGTGATGCAGAATGCTGGAGAATTTATAAGGTTAGTTTTATTATTTTTTTCAAATAATACATTTTTGCTAACCGTCATTGAGATGAATGTTGACCTTTGATGTTTCAGGTCTTGTGAAATGAGAGCTTAGCATTTTGACCTCAATTAAACTAAGTGTAAATCATGAATACAAAATGTAGTTTCTCCACTGGAATGTGTCTATTGTCTGCATAGGATGTCTCTGTTATTGTCAAAGCCACTGACAAAATAAATAAGACCTTGTATGCTACACAGTGAACTACCACAAAATGTATGCAAAAGTGAGACTAAAAATGAGTAAGGGGAGGAAGAGACAGAAAAATGGAAATTAAGGAGAAGACAACGCAAATTAAAAAGGATAAAAATGAGGTTCACACAAGAGTTAAAAAGGACAGATAAAAGAAAGATAAAGAGGATAAAGAAAGACATACTTAGTAATAGGGACAAAAGATACATAATAGTGGAGCTTAGGAAATATGAATAAGTAAAATGGAGCGCTGTTTTCAAAGTGTTATCCATACTACTGTCACAAATTTATAGGTACATATATAGACAAATAACATGTAGGACATACAGATGAGAAAAAAGAAAACAATGGAAGAAAAGAAGGATGAGACTGGAGAAAAATAGCCCCAGGCGATACATAGGAGACCTGGTAAATATATATACTGTAGGTTAGGAGCCAACTGGTGTGTATGCCTGAATAAAACTCTAAATGAGGCTGAAAATGTTACTGACTTGAATGGACAGGGCAAAGCCCCGTAATGAAGAACTTATTGGACTATAGGGAATAAAGCAGAGATTGCATTGCTGGTGTGGAGTGATGTGTCACTGTCTGAAATGATGCTAGGTTATCTGAGCATGCGGGGAGGTTTTTATGATATGGAGTGAATGTCCTGCATGATGTGATGTGGGAGCGGAAGGGGCACGGTCCTAATTTAATCACCTTATAGGCATTTGTGCCGAGGTGGGTGTGCCAAAACCAAGACATGTTCTTATTTGCATCATGTGTTACACAATTAGACTATTATTCCTTTGTTCGTATAGCATTTATCTAAGGAAGGTCCTAGTTGTACCAAAACGTCACAATCTAGTGGACTGTTTGAGAAAATAATAAAGCGATCACGTTTTTCACCCATCTGAGTGCCAAGTTTTACTCATATCATTTACATTTTTAAGTGACCATTTTAGCTAGGCTTTCTTTTTTCACTGGTGGATTTTGAACAAATTTATCAAAGTGATTATGGTTTGGCACAAATTCAAAGATGCTACTTTTCTTTATGCTCTTTTGCTTTATTTGTGCCGATTCTGAGTAAAATCTTTACCAACCCTTTCATTAAGTTTTTAAAGGTCTCATGTTAGTTTTCTATTCATCTATATGTCACACTAATACCCTAGCGACAGTCAAGGAATTATTATGTTTCTCAACTCATGAAGAATCCACAATCACTGCATGGATGTCACAAAGCAGGTTTCTTTTTAGTTCTTACCTTAATGTTTTGATAATATAGGTCATAATTAGTGATGAGCGAGTATGCTCATCACTACCCGGTGCTCTCCCGAGCATCTCACTGCTTGAGATGCTTGGAGCTAGCCGAGTATTTCCGGGGTTACTCAGCCGGAGTTGGGGTCCCTGCCCTGCATGTTTGGCGCTCTTTAGAGAACCAGTGAACATGCAGGGATTTTCTACCACACACTGTAATGCTGCAGCCAAGTTGGTTGTGGCATTACAGTGATTGCCTGGCCTCACAGCGTCATCAGGTCTATATCAGACCTGACACCGCCATGCTCGTCACAGTCTGCTCCAGAATCAGGCAGTGTAAAGAGAGTTGCTGCTGAGCTAGGGAGAGATTTGTTTGTTTCGTAATTATTGTGGGTATACCATCTCTAATACACATATCCATCTCAACAAACAGTCTTTCTGAGGACTAGTAATTTATCTATATCTTTAAAGCTTTATTAGTAATAAAGCTTTATAGATATCAGTGCTAGGCAGGCAGGCAGTGTATGTGGCAGACTTCATTGCATATAGCCAGAGCGCCAATTCCAGTACTGTCTGCTGCTGCTGCCTATTACAGTAATTTATATACATAGCCCCAGGTATCACGGGCCAGGAATAATTTATTTTGGATTTTAATTCTGATTTTTTTCTTTAAAAACAATCCAAAGAGCACCATTTTTCTGCTCCATTTGCTTGTTGGCAGTGCAGAATACAGCCAGATCTTATCCATATTACAGCGCTAAAAATTCAGCTATTTTAAACTGGGGTTTGTCCGTCACACGGATCACATATCAGTGCGCTCCAAATTGTGCCATTTCAGGCCTCCATTTAAATTTTGTTGCAGTGTCTGTTAGGGTTTGTGGATCACACTAAATTAACTTAAACTATAAAGTGTGATTGCAACCCGGGGTTCACCGTGCAGAGATGTTAAACCGCTGCTAGTGTGAACAATGACAGATAAAAAACTACTAGCGAATGTTCCTTCCTAAACACACCAAGTTAACTCCACACAGTGTTAATCGAACTTAAAAACCCAACACCAAATTATACTCAGGATTGCACAGGAATAAGAGTACCATCTCAGCTAACCACCGAGGGGTACAGGAGATGAGTACCAGCTCAGCTAACCACCGAGGAGTACAAGGGAGATGAGTACCAGCTCAGCTAATCACCAAGGGGTACTACGGAGATGAGTACCAGATCAGCTAACCACCGAGTGGCACAGAAAATATAAGTACCATGCTCAGCTAACCACTGAGCGGTACAGAAAAAGTAGTGTACAATACCCAGTAAAAACAATAGGGAATAAGCACGTGAGTTGACTGTGCCCTGTAAACAGCTTGTGCTAACCGCACATGTGGCCGAGACAGGCTCTAGGTCAAGCGGAAAAAAAAACCTGCCTGAAAAAGGAAAACTAGGCACACATACGAGCCAGCAGAGTATCCACCCACACACACCAAACACAATTGACACTAGCACGCCCACGTGCTTGGCTGAAAGCCCATTATGTGCTAGGCTCCACCCCAAACACTCATGACCAGTCAGAAGGGGCATCGTCTGTGAGTCAATCCGGAGCTGCCACTTAACCAGAGCAGTCTGAACCTCAATAAGAAGGTGCCACATCACGGACATGCTCAGTAAGGTGACTTCTGGACATAGACTCCAGAGAGTAGGGCTGCCTTAGTATATCACTGGTTACCATAGACTTTAGCTGGAGAGCAAGCAGTAACCGCACATATAACAAGATCCTGAGCAAGTTGCTGGGACTAACATCTGTACTAAGCAGCAGAGCCAGCGGCTGGGAGACCACAGCACCAGACATGGTTTTGGATCTATCCCGCACAGTGGAAGAATCCCAGCACCTAACAGCATCTTAGCCAAGTTATTGAGACCAGTTTTCTGAAAAAAAAAATAGTTACCTACAGGAAAGATATTTCAAACTGTGGTTTGTCTGTCAAAGGATCACATAGTGCACTCAAAATTGTGTCATTTCAGGCCTCAATTTAAATTTTGTTGCAGAGTCTTAGCCAAGTTATTGACACCAATTTTCTAAAAAAAAAAAGTTACCTACAGGCCAGATATTTCAAACTGTGGTTTGTCGTAACACAGATCACATATGTTTGCTCCAAATTCAGCCATTTGTAGTGAACGTGGAAAATATTGTCTTCCATTTAAAATGGACAAGGCACATGGCAAGGGATGGGGAACTGGACATGATGGTGATGGTGCATGCAGAGGCCGAGGCCAAGCTGAAATTGTGCCACAATAAACACCCAGATCTTCTCGCCAGATGTTCCTGTCCCAATTACTAGGGAATCACAGTAGCACACCACTATTGAACCCAGAGCAGCGTCAAAACTTTGTTGGTTGGATAGCGGATAATGTTTCCAGTCACTTCGCCAAAACCACCACCACCACCCTGTCTTCCACATGATCAAGTCTCAGTAGCCTTAAGTCTGGACCGCATATTCCTCATCCTGATCCTCTTTCCTCCCATCATGCCGGGTGCCTCGAGACAACTGATCCCACACTTGGACACTCCAAAAAGCTGTTCACTTTTCCATTTCTAAATTCCGGCCTCTCTCCCGGTCCACTTGAAGCGGGGCAAGAGGAGATCGCATGTAGAGATGCCCAAATATTTGAGCAGCCACAGTCACAAGAGGTGATGGTGGGAACGTGTCACAAGAGGTGGACGATGATGAAGCACAATTGCCAGAAAGTCAGGAGGAGGACCATGGTGCGGAAGTGGAAGACGGGGTGGTGGATGATATAGTAACTGACCAAACCTGGCAGGAGGACATGCAGAGCAAGTACAGCAGCACACAGAGGGAGGGAGGCATAGCACCTCAACAAGCAGGTAGAAGCAGTGTGGTAGCCACAGACAGAAGGCAGGCAACCATTCCCCATAATACCAACACGAGGGAAGTTGGCAGTACAACTGCTAGGTCTTTCCGAGTCTGGTTGTTTTATAAAGACTCTGCAGATAACCCCAAAAAGGTCATTTGCATCACCTGTCAGACTAGCATCAGCAGGGTTAGCAAAACTACCAGCCTGACCACCACCAGCATGATCAGGCACATGGCAGCAATGCACCCAACTTGTGGGCGAAACCCCAGGGTCCAGGAACTGTGTCTGCAGGTGATACCACTGCTTCTTCCACTGTTCTGTGTGCAAGCCAATCTCATGTCCATGGTGGATGCGAAGATGCCTCCTGCCCTGCACCTGTCATTGCACACACTCAACTAGCACCAACATCAAGCATGTCCATGTCCTTGTCCCAGTGCAGCGCTCAGTTGTCTATACCCCAGTCCTTGGAATGCAAGCGCAAATAAGCAGCCTGCGCCCCACAGGCCACACTACTAAATTCCCACATTTCGGATTTGCTTGTCAAAGTACGTCACCTGTGTGCCCATTTTACAAAATCAGCTACAGCTTCCGCCGCCCTTGCCGTACTTTAACATTGTTCGCAGCTTCCGGCTGGTGTGTCATGTCCCCACGTCTTTGTGTCATGACCCAGGACGGGGTTTTGTCTTTGCCCCGTCCTGGTCAGACTGGGGTTAATGGTTTCAGCCTCTCTCTGGCAGAGGGCGGCTATTTAGTTGCCAATTGACCTAGGTCTGGTGTCAGTTATACTCCTGCCCTCGGCTGAGTTAGTTGACCTCCTGTGTGCCTGTGCCTTGTGCCTGATCTTGTTGCTTGTTTGGTTTTGACCCGGTCCGTCTCTTCGTTGTGAGTTTGTCTACTGTCTTGGTACTGTGTATTTGCCCGTTCTGGTTTTCTGATCCTTTGGCTACGTTCTGTTTATTCTCTGCCTGCTCCACTTGTACTGCGTTGCTCCCTCTGTGTATGACCTGGCTATCCTGACTATCCGTTTTGTCTATGCCCCTTGGTAACTCTGTCCCGTAGTTACCCTTCTAGGAGTTTTCCTTCCGCTCATAGCTCTCTGGAGCTTAGGCCACCCCCATCAGCAGTCACGTGCTTAAGGTCCTCTGGCCTGAAACAATCTCTGTCTGTTACTGCCTTCTCTGAGAGACCTGTGGCCGGCGCCGCCCCTTGGCAGTCACGTGCTTAGGGTCCTGTTAGTCTGAAGCACGCATCTTCACCGCTGCTGCCCCGCTCCACAGGTATCATTGAGTGCAGTCTGTCTTATTCAGGACACGCTCACTGGCTCAGTGAGCAAGTGCAGTGCGGTGTTCGTGATACTTTGAACTCTACACTGCAGATGTTGGGAAGGATTTGTGAGCAGAAGAGGGAAGTTGTTGAGTACAAGCATCAACAAGGCCGTCGGTATTCAGTTCAGACTCCACACATAAGACCTCAGGAGTGGACATGGATGTCAGAAATATGTACCATCCTTCAAAACTTTGAGGACTACACCAAGATGGTGAGTGGAGATGACGGAACAATTAGCTTCACCATCCCGCTACTCTGTCTTCTGAAATGCTTTCTGCTCACAATCAAAGAGGATGCATTGCAGGTGGAGCATGATGAGATGGAGCAAGGAACCATACAGAGTGATTACTGTTATGTTTCTGTAGCTGAGGAGAAATAGCAAAAATAGCCAAAGAAGCAATACACCAGAAAGGCTGGAAACTACTGGGTTGCAGAACCCTAAACTAACCGCAACACTAGAAGTAGCCGTGGAGCGTGCCTACGGTGATCCTAGATGCCTCGTCATAGCCGGAGAGATTGCTACACCTAAAGACAGAAAGATGAAAGCTAACTGCCCTGTAGCAGAACCCCCAAAGAAATAGGAAGCCCCCAAACATGTAATGGCGGTTAGACAAGAAGAAAATACGAACACAGACAGAAAATAGAATGAGCAAACGCTGGGGCCAAATTCTGTCTAGATAGAAAAGTATAGGTAAGAATTCTGACTGCAACCCAAAAAACCCTGACAAAAAAACCAACACTTCTGATTAACAAACAACCTAAGATCACACGATCTCTGCCACCTAAATCAGATCTTTGGTGTAACACACAGCTACTCAGTACATAAAAAGCTAGATAGGAACAGAGCAAAAGTGCAAACACAACTGAGCACAAATACAGCGCCAGGCAACAAAATGGGACCAGGCTGAAGTCTACTGCAAGGCAGCAAACCAGCAAGGAGAATCCAACCAGTGGAAAAAAAACAGCAAATCACTTATCTGAATGATAGCAGGAATGCAAGCTGAGATCCAACCAAGAACTGGAAGAACAATTGATTACTGGCAAGGCTGATGGGAGTTCAGGTCACTTATATCAGACCATTCGGACCCAGCTGAAAGTCATTCAGCAATTGGTTCATTACCCTCAGCAACCACGGGAGGAAGCCCCAGCTCCGAAGTCGCCTCCAACTTGTTCACAACAGATTACACTCAGCCCAGCCTCATCTCATCCCAATGTGGATTGGATGACAATGAGGAAGAGGAGGAGGAAGAACAGGAGCTATCTTCATGCGCTATAGACCGTACTACAAGAACAACTGTCATACCGTCTGTTCAGGGTGGATGGTCTGAGGACAGGGAGGAGGAGGAAGAGGAGAGCATGGTCAGTTGTCCTCTTGGTGAGGACAAGGAAGTCTTGCCTGTTAGCAGTCTGGCACGCATGGCTGAGTATATGTTATGCTGCCTTTCCCGTGACCCTCACTTTCTCCAAATTTTGGGTGACAGTCATTACTGGTTGGTGATACTTCTAGACCCATGCTACAAGGAGAACTTTCTATCTCTTATTCCCAAGGCGGACAGGTGTACTAAAAAGGGGCAGTACCAGAAGGCCTTTGTTGCAAAATTATTAATAAAATTCCCATCTGAAAAAGCTGGCGGCAGAGGTCACAGTTTCTTAGACAACCAAGGAGTACATGCGAGAGAAATACAACACCAATCCAGCAGAGGCAGGGAACACTGTCAAAGTTCTAGGAGAGCTTTCTTAGTCCCTCCCATCGCACAGGCATGAGGCCGGGTACTCTCACAATGAGTGCAAAGTTTGGGAAGATGCTGAGGGAGTACATTGCTGACCGTACCAATGTCCTCCATGATTCCTCTGTGTCTTATAATTATTGGGTATCCAAGCTGGACACGTGGCATGAACTGGCTCTCTACACGTTGGAGGCCCTGGCCTACCGTACCGCTAGTGTTTTGTCAGATCGGGTTTTAAGTGCCGCTGGTGGAATTATAACTGATAAGCACATCTGCCTGTCAACTGAAAATGCTGACAGGCTGACTCTTATAAAAATGAACAAGGGATAGATTGGGCCAGACTTCTCAACACCACTGAATGATAGCAGCGTAACATAAAATCAAATCCAGTGTCTTTTTTTGGGAGGTCTATTCCCATGCACCTCTTCACACTCACATATGGGTAAACGCTTCCTTATTTTGGTTATTTGCTTTGTACTCCTCCATCTCCTCATCGTCCACCCCCTATCACCAAGGTGACTATGGTCCGTGATGCAACACCCACATAAATTTTTTAAGGGTTATTATGATGCCCGTAAAATAAAAATTGTTTGACAGTATGTTCATGTATACCCCCCAGGGGTAAATGTTTGTCAGCCCATACACTTAGTGCATGGCCATTACAAGTATAGGAGACCTGCTCCTTTCTAATGGGAACAATATTTTATGAGGCCCTCCTCCACATCTCTTCCAAGGGGCATTGGAGTGCCTCCAAATTTTTGGCAGCTCTTGCATTCACTGCATAAGCAAACACTACATGAAATCCGCTCCTTTCTAATGGGAACGATATTTTATGAGGCCCTCCTCCACATCTCTTCCAACGGGCATTGGAGTTACTCCAAATTTTTGGCAGCCCATGCATTCACTGCATAGGCAAACACTATGTGAGACCTGCTCCTTTCTAATAGGAACAATATTTTATGAGGCCCTCCTCCATGTCTCTTCCAAGGGGCATTGGAGTGCCTCCAAATTTTTGGCATCCCATGCATTCACTTCATAGGCAAACACTATGGTAGACCCGCTCGTTTCTAATGGGAATAATATTTTATGAGGCCCTCCTCCACATCTCTTCCAAGGGGCATTGTAGTGCCTCCAAATTTTTGGCTGCCCTTGCCTTCACTGCATAGGCAAACAGTATGGGAGTACCAACTTCCTAATAATGGGAACATTGCTTTCAGGAGGCCCTCCTGTACGTCGCTTAAAAAAGGTTATTGGGGTGCATCAAAATTTGGTGCAGGCCTTGTATTCACTGCATAGGCAAACAGTATGGGAGCACCAACTTCCTAATAATGGGAACATTGCTTCCAGGAGGCCTTCCTGTACGTCTCTTCAATGGGGTATTGTGGTGCGTCAAAATTTGGGGCAGGCCTTGCATTCACTTCTTAGGCAAACAGTATGGGAGAACCAACTTCCTAATAATGGGATCATTGATTTCAGAAGGCCCTACTGTATGTCTCTTAAAAGGGGTATTGGGATGTGTCCAAATTTGGGGCAAGCCTTGCATTCACTGCATAGGCAAACAGTATGGGAGTATCAACTTCCTAATATTGGGAACATTGATTTCAGGAGGCTCTCCTGTGCGTCTCTTCAAAGGGTTATTGGGGTGCATCCAAATTTGGTGCAAGCCTTGCATTCACTACATAGGAAAACAGTATGGGTGTACCAACTTCCTAATAATGGAAACATTGATTTCAGGAGGCTCTCCTGTACATCTCTTCAAAGGGCTATTGGGTGCCTCCAAATGTGGGGCAGGCCTGCCACTCACTGCATACGCAATAACAGTATAGAAGACCCACTGTTTAATAATGGGAACAACAAAGCATAGCCGGCTGATGGCTCTCTAAGAATAGTGAGGGCCGACTACAGGCCCTTTAAGAATTGAAAAGGCCGCCTGACGGCCGTATAAAAATAGGCTTTGTGACTTTCAGAGTCCCTCCTTCATAAATGAATCAGGATGTGTCTGTTGATGTGTCAAACACGACATGGCCAGATAAGATTGTAAAATGCTAAAATGACATTTCCCAGTGAATGCATTTGTGTTGGTTAAAAGCAATGCCTAAGTTGTAAAATGCTTCAAAAACGCTATGTGTGAACATAGCCAAAGGTATGGAGGAGCATTTTTGTTTTTGGTTATTTATCTTGCCTTATATACAAGTCATTACCCTGGAAAGGATGTTCCTTAACATATTTCCCAGGAAAATCCATTTTCATTTTGTTTTTCTATGTTTTATTGTGAGTCTGTAAAAGTGGCGTTAGACTCTGACA
>VIAB01019166.1:2285-13181 GCA_009801035.1 Oophaga pumilio | reverse complement strand
CATCCTCGCATTGCACATGGATAACATACGGATGACTGTTCAGGGAAGTTTTGTGAGATTCTTGTCTGTAAAATACGGACCGATTTTTTATAAGTTGCGTGTGACTCCAGTCTAAGAAGTAATACTCTAACTCATCCCAAACCACGATTGTTGGCCCTATTATTAAGCAGCTACACACATGAGGATACTCAATTTATTACATTGCTACTCCTCAAAGTTGAGGGGCCATATTGCACAGGACATCTGTCCATTGTCGTGCCTTGGAGTTGGTCCTCGTTATCACGGAATAATATTTCCTTGTCTTACACTGTTAAACAGATGCTGAAAACAATCCATTCCCCCCCTTACCCCGTCAAGGGCATTCTAGTGAGCCCTTACAAAAGAATGACAGACAATCTTGATTTCCCCCTGGGTGCCTCCACACATTATTTCCTGAATGGTACTAGGAAATCATCTAATTTTATGCACTAGGTGGCACCTGAATGTAAACGCCTACTTTTTCCTACCATCCTAGATAATCAGACGATACTGACTCATCATAATTTCAAATACATTCAACACCAATATTTGTACTTCTCCATCACCGACAGATTTGATTATGCTCATCCCTTATCAATTTCTGAGAAAATGAGTGTCGCTTCATAGGGTCCTCCAAATGCTATTTCGAATATTAATAAATTATTATTAGATCCAGATCTGAAGCACATCCCTCCCTTTTGGAAAGCCTGGGAAATCGAACTTCACAAAACTTTCAATCAGGAACAATGGGACAAATGTTTCTTTCTGTCCCATGAATCAATGATTGCAACGAAATCTCAAGACACCAGTTTTAAAATTGTCTCCAGACGGTATCATGTGCCCCTGACCTTGCATAAATGGTACGCAAGAGTATCCAACCAATGTTAGCATTGTGGGGTATAACTAGGTACAGTGATATATATTTGGTGGTTGTGTCCAATCCTAAGAGCTTTTTGGGAATAGGTGATCAAAGTGGTCAAAGAAGTTACTGATGTGTTGGCGCTCTCCTGCCCAGAAGCATTATTGTTGTATATTTTCCCTTGTCTAAATCCGTGTTTAAAAAAATAAATCCTTCTATGGCATATTATTCAAGCTGCCAAAACAGTAATTACCCGACACTGAAGGTCAACAGGTCCCCCCTCTTTGAAGGAATGGTTTGCTGAAGTATCCACAACTCACGACATGGAAGCTCAAGAGTCCAAACTCGACAAGAAAAGATCAATACTGCCACTAAGTGGTTTTATTGGGAGACCTTTCTCTCTTCTACACTATTTAGATACATTATAAAATAATCTATGATAAGCCCTTTGCATGTACACCTTCCATACATTTTCGCTACACTCTCTACATTACCCTCAGGCCCTAAACGTTCCCCATGTTAAGTCTTCTATTCTAAAATTGGTCAATTTCTCATCTCCATGTGTCCCAACATTCATTCTCCTTCCTCCTTCTCCTTCTTTCCATGTATTCTTCTTCTTGTTTTTCTATTGTTATTTCTCCTCATATTGTATTTTGTTCACCAAGATGTGCTACATGTTTAAAATTTGTCAAAAACTCGCTTTTGGTTTATTGTATCTCAAAAACCAAATTAATAAAACATTAAATGAGAAAAAAATATATTGTTATGCCTGCCAAAAGGCTATAATAGATATTGCAGATAAGTACCACTCACCTGACTGGGGAAAGAAATTCAATACCAAATAATTCTATATACAAACGTTGCACAATTTCAGGTAAAAAAAGACACTTATGTGTTACCCATAAACAGTTTCTTTAAATGTGTCCTAGTATTTATCCTAGTGCATATTGCATGGACTTTCAAATTGCTGCATTAATTTAAGTTACATATTTTACTGACAAATCTGCTTTAAAGGGAATATCTTATCAGAGATCAACCTTTAATGATGTCCATGTCATAACAGGGTAAATGGACAGCAACTTTGTTCACGAGACAACTCTTTTTTTATTGTGTTTGTTGGCATGATGTAGAGAACAAACAGAAAAAAACCTTTTGTATACAAGACAGACCAGATGCATTGTATGTAAATGTAGCTGTATAAATTAAAGCTAAAAAGAAAATAATAAAAATAAAAAATAACAATGTATAATAGAAAGGCGTTATGTGTTAAATAATATATATATATGATATACATATTGCTACCATTCTGTTAATGTAGAGCTCTGGAATTCTGACTATATTTATAAGGCAAAAAGAGCATTCAAGCAAACTATAAAACAATAATAAAGGAGTTTTTGTAATAGTGACCAATAATTAATATTATCTTATCTGAAAGACTTGGTTATGATAGTACATTGTCTACATTCTTTCATTTATCACAGAAATGCATCTGACAGGAAACTGCTGTAATTTAAAACATTAAAGCAATAGATTTCTTTGCTCATATAGCTTGAGTTTTATAAACCAGAATAATTTAATACAAATTATAGTATTTCAAGCACAAAGAAAAATTCTGACAAGACTCAGAAGGCTTTCCAGTGATGTTTAGTGTGTGCTTGATACATCTGGGAACTTACAAGTGGAATACTTATGAATTAGGTGCCACTGGTACAGTCTGTATTCTCAACAGATGGAGACGAACTTTTGATTTATCTTAGAAATATGTGGATAGTATTAAAGAACTATAATTCAAAGGACGACATTATATTCCGAAGGATATATTCACCACAATTCCCCAAACAGTAAAATTCAAATTAAAGCAACAGAATTTTAATTTCATATTTCCATCTAATAAATATTTCTACTTAACATTTTTCTCAGTAATATCCTTTATGTTTGCTTGTTTTTGTCATGAATGTATAACCATAAATAAAAGTATGCATTTGGAAAATAACAGGATAGAAAACTATTTATCAGACCCATGTATGTAGGTAGGTACATTATCGTGCATAACTTTATTTTAAAGAAAACTTGTCAGCAGCATTTAGCTATCTAAAGGCATGGCCATACTGATGCTGTTATATTGAAAGCATTGATATAATTGGTGATGTAATTCAATCTGTTTTTCTGGTTTATTCAATATCTGAAGTTTTTGTATAATGATATTTCCATGCACAAAGGCAAGACTGCGGGTAGGGTCTTCTCCTCCTGCTCCGGCCCCACCACATTCCTCATGTGTTTCACGAGTCAGCATTCACAAGAGTATCATAATGATAGGCATGGGGGCCTTTGGCAGACCCCCAGCTGTTTTCCAAAATTTTTATTAACAATTTGTATATTTTAACAGTCAACAAATTAACTTTATCAACTCATATTGACATTTTCGCCTTACATCTGTTCTCCAAGATGATTTGTGAAAAGGGGAAATGGGAGGAGTCTTTGGGAAAAGGGGTAATAGAAGGGTAAAGTGAATGGGTTGAGGGTAGAGAACTCAGAATAAATAACTTTACATATTCTAGGCAACACATATTAAACAAGTGAAGAGAAAAAAAAATTAATAAAGTATCCTGAGGCACCTGAAACCCGTAAAAAGGATTAGGGTTATGTTTAGCGTTTGGGAAATATTGAATTCCAGTGGTTCCATTTCTTCTCATATCTATTAATGCAGCCGTTGATCCTAGTGAATTTGAGGTCCAAAGAGTTATGGATGTGAAGTCTGTCGACAACGTCAGCAATTTGTGGAGTATCTGGTTGTTTCCAGTGGAAGGCTATCCGGTTTTTGACTATTAGTAGGATATGTACCAAAACGTATCTCATGGAAGGATTAATGTTTTCTAGTCCCAAAGATACCAAAGGCTGTTTGTGGAGTAAGAGTGTAGTCTTTTTTAAGGAAATTATTGATAAGTAGGGAAACCTGATTCCATAATAGTGCAATCTTTGGGCAAGTCCAGAAAATGTGGAGCAGGTTTCCTCTGGAACCACATCCCCTCCAATATAAGTGTGAGTGGTCGCTGTTGATACGTGATAGTCTTACTGGGGTGAAGTACCATCTAGTTAGCATCTTATAAAAGGATTCATGAAGGGGTAGGGATATGTTAGAGGAGTATGTGTATTTTATAGCATCTTCCCACTGCTCTGGACTTGTTGAAATCTGTAGATCCGTTTCCCACCTGGACATGTAGATATTTTTTTTGGAACTTATTGACCTTGTTGAAAAGAGTGTATAAGTATTTGGTGGCAGACCCCCAGCTGTAATAACAATCCATCGATCACGTGACAGTGGCGTTGAAGGGCGGGATTTGTGATGGGTTAGAGATTGATAGTGTGATTTAACTTGTTAACAGGCATGGGTGGATCTCCAGCTGTTAAATACACATGACAACTGACTAAATCAGCTGTCATATGTGAAGAAAAATGCGTGCTCAGCATAAAAGTCAGGGACACGACATATGACATAAACGTAAATCATATGTCATGAAGGGGTTAAAACTCCACCATGATCCTATGGAAAGAAGTATAGAACTAATAATTGTCTTGTATTGGGAACTTATAGTGATAGCCCTCATGTTCTTCTTATTTAGAGTAACATTTTCACCCAATATCCAAGCATTGCTTCTGACATAACAGAAGTTCCACAAAGTTTAAGGTTAAGCCAACAGAAAAAAGGTTGTTCTTTTATCAATTAACTTCAGTATATTTGCTAAAATACAAAAAATACAATCAATGTTAACATACAACACAGCACAATGTTTAGTGCTTAAGAAAAAACCTCAAGATAAAATATATACATGTACTAATAAGTTGTAACTTTTTATACTTTATATACTAAAAAACCCAGAGGTTTATATTTCCTTTGCATCTGAACTTGTGCCATAAATTGTTTTGACCTTAGATGCTAATTAAGTCTTCATTAGCTGACCAAATTTGCAATAGATCTATGCTGACTTTGGCAGAGTATTTTAACAAAATGATTTCTTACATTACTTTGTTAATCGCCTTTAGTCTGATTAGATTTATGCTGGCTTCACGATCCTAATTCGTAATTAAATGATTGATAGGCAAACACAAACACACATATTTTAATCTGGAAATAGCTTTTTTCATTGGCTGAGTCCTAAAATAAAACATTTAAACACAAATATTAATATGCAGTAGTTATGCATGCAACTCATAATTTAGCTTTTAGTTTGTTAATGATAGGTAGATAGATAGAGAGATGGATAGAGAGATAACATATATGACATAGAGAGATAGATAGATAGATAGATAGATAGATAGATAGATAGATAGATAGATAGATAGATAGATAGATAGATAGATAAGAATTTTCTGCATACCGAGAAAAAATTTGATCAAGTATTGATCAAGAGGCACTGTAGGATGGCTTTGCCTGCAGCTGATTGTCTTGGGCTGTGTTCACACTTTGCGTTTTTGCTGCTTTTTTAATGCAAAATTTAGGCTGCGTTTTACAGTACCAGCAAAAGCTATTAGATTTCAGAAATCTCATGCACATGCATTGTTTTGTTTCTTGTCTGAATTAGAAAACTGCAACATGTCACTTCTTTCCAAATTTTTTCAGCACTTTTGCGTTTTTTCACCCATAGAAAGCAAGGACTATCAAAAACGGAGCAAAAAACACAGGCATCAGGTTTTGTTGTGTTTTTTGGTGCAAAAAACCTAAGGAAGTAGTATCATGTTTTTTTGGGGGGGAACTAAACTTTATCAGCATGCACAAGAGACAATAAATAGGCAGCAGAGAATGCAGCAAATAAGCAGCAAAACTTGCTTTTGGTAAGCAGCTTCTTTACTGCCAAGAGACCAGGTTTTGCCTACAAAAAAAAATGCAGCAAAAACATAACATGTGAACATAGGCTTACAGCCAGAAACAGAGTAAAGAGTTTAAGGGGTAGATGGCTGAGTTCTTTAGAAAAATGAATATTTCTTTACATACTTCTCAGACTTAATTATAATAAGAGACAGAATGGGACCAAAATAAAGAGATAAAGAGATACGAGATAAAACTTTGTATGTTTTATTTGTATGCACTGTATATATACTGTTTGATGTGTGCTCTATATTTTGCAATCTCCTTTTACAATAAATGTAGGGAAAAAAAATGTTAAACCCTATAAATCGAAAAACATTTCAAAGAGACATCTGTGCTACAGCTGAAGTAGTTGTCCACTACTAGGACAACTCCTTCTCAAACACAACATTTCCCTATGTAAAATAATAACAGCCTGTACTCTGGTGCCCACTCCATTAAAGAGACATCTAGGCCAGATCTCCCGGGGCTCATACAATATTTATGTTATAGGTTAGTCCTGTAGTCAATCAATGACCACTGATGAGTCACTTCTGTCTTGATTCCTTCAGATGTAACTGACATAAAAATTACCATGAAGTGGAAAAAAATATTTTGTTTCCACTAAAATATTGATTTAACTAGTAGGAAAAGAGAAAATGGACCCCACAATTTGTTGTACAAAATCTACGCAAAACAAAAATACCCTGTTTGCCATCAGAAACTAATTTTTGGACACACGTCAGAGCTTGAAAGGGAAGGTGAATAATTTAATTTTTGATGTGAAAATTTAGCTGGAACAAATTGCGCTCTCCATACTGCATTTGTAGAGCCACGGACTTGCCTACACAGCAGAACTGCATCACAAGTGATCACATTTTGGAAATTAAACTTTTAAGCAATTCACTTAGGAGGAGTGTGTTGAGAATTTTTACTCACAGTCAAAATAAAACAAAAAAGTTCTACTGTTGATTTATTCAAGTTTCATTTATTATTTTCATTTTCATTTGTGTAAAGTATAATAAGAGAAAATGGACTCCACAATGTGTTACACAATTTCTCCCAATCATGGCATTTTGCAAAATAAGGCATTGCAACTCCTACTACAAGACTAAAAAAGGAAAGTTACTTAAAGAAGTGGAAATTATAAATTAGGGCCTTAATGTCAACAACATATGTCTACAATAAATGTCTTCAAATGTCAGGACAAGTGTGCTATGTCTAGTTATGTCAGTACATGTGGTACTTTTGAAGGCAGTTTTTTGTTATTTTCAAATGTATTTGCTAATCGAATACCAAGGTCACACTCCCTAAGCGGCACACAAAAATTAATATTTAGGGGGACACATGGAATGGAAAAAACAGCAATAATTGTTGCCTCTAGAGTTGATTTTACACCTCTTACCATTCAGTATAAACGACGCACTACATTTTTTCCTAAAGTCAAGGCCATACCAAATTTATATGGGATTTTTTCAGGCTTTACTGCTTTTACACAATAAAAACCTGTTTTTATGACAACATATTTGAAAAACATAACTTTTTTTACTTTTTCCGCAGAGGGGCAGTACATTTTGTCTAATAAAATACAGAAGAGAAAGAGCATTTTTTTTACTTTTGTGTTCTATCCCACTACAGGTTTTGAACAGTTACTTCTCTGATCATTGGTATAATACATTGCAAAACCCTTGTACTGTAATGTTTTACGACTGTCAATTTCACACTGCAGTATATGCGATTAGATGATGTTTATAGACGTCATGGTTTAAACTCTGGTTGTCACACCAGTCATCAGCGCCCCACAATCACATCGCGGGGTGCTGATAGTATTAAAATCCAGCCTTTTTCCTTTGTTAATCAACTAGTGTCACTACTGACAGTGTCATCTAAGGAGTTAAATGGCTGCAATCTGTGCTAGGACTGATGTTTGCCATTACAGCATGGTCAGCTATAAAATATTACTTACAAATGTCGCACGCTGTCTCTTCTATGATCTCTCACTGATAGATTGTAGAAGAGAGGCAGCACTGAGAATATGGAAGTGCCATGATTGGCACATGATTCGGACCTGAATTTAGCAGGCCCCAATAATATTTCTGGAACCAGAACTGCTTGATTTGGGCCCTGGATGCATCTTGGGGACCTCATCCTTTGGCGAAAAGCCCACTGTAAATGTATTTCAGTGCTGCACAAAGTCCAGCAAGCCACAACATAGATTTACTGTCGGCAGTAGGGAACTACTGTAGTTAAAAATGTAATAATTGTTGCCCAAATATTTATAAAAAGAAACTGATGAAGAAAGAAAAAAAACACATTTTCATACATACATATACCCCATGTGTATCATTGAGTGAATCATATTGTTGCTTTGTAATACTAATCCTCTTTTACTATAGAAGTGTCATGAAAATTAGGTGTATGTAAGAGTTCTTCTTAATTGAATAGTATATGTTTCTAGCACAATTCACAAATAGATTACACCAGTGTCACAAACCTTACTTTTTTAAAGGTAGGTTGTTACTTTATATTGTTGCATATAGCAATTAAATCAGAGGATCGTTAAATGAATAAAAGTTTATATTGCATCATGCCATTAACTGGAATTGCTATTGGAAATGTCATTAAGGTTAAAATAACAATCAATCAAACTGATTAGTCTCAAGACTTCAGTACAGCATAATTATGTACTAAGTGTCTTATAAAAAAGTACAAAATCAATTATGAAGAACACTGTATGCTGTACACTACTACACGTCATAACGGTGGAGAAAACACTTCATATAGGCTTTCAGTCACTAGAACAGGAGTTATTTGCCTTATGCAGGTCCAAAAAACTGTTTAGGTTATGTAACAATGTAACTTTAGAAAATCGTATAAGGATAAAAGTTTTAAAATAACAAAGAGTCAAGTAATTCTTTAACTACTTCTGTACCGCCCATCAAGGATAAACATCCAGGCGGTCCGTCTTCTACTCTGCAATGGCTTATTAAAATGTAACTGTATACTAGACCACCTACAAGTGGAAGTGTCATGTGGGATGAGCAATGGACATTGTGAACAAAATTTTGATGAAGTAGCATTATAAGCCTGCATACCCCTATGGTTATGGAGTTTTTATTGGAATTTTTATTTGAATAAAAGCTTCAAAATCTTATTGATGAGTGCAGTGCCCGTTCTTGGACTTTTTGTTATATTTACCGCATTGATATTTTTTATCTCTGTTGTATATAAATACTTTGTACCATCTATTGAACTTGACCTGTTAAACTTAATATGAATGCACATGACAGAGTGGTAAACACTGGATGTTCGGGCCCCCCATTCAAGTGAATGGGGTCTAAGTTTGGGTTTTGGTACTGTTCTGATACCAGAAATGAACTTTGTTTAACTGTTCGGCCGAACCCCCCAGGCCCGAACATCCAGGGGTTCGCCCATCAATATTTAAAAGCATTGAAAACACAAACAATCCTGACCAAATTCAAAACTTCTTTTGCTAAAATGCCTCTAATCTTGGAAAGAATCTAAAATATTCTTAACTATTCATTGAAACCATTTATTATTTTACCTCTCTCCAGCATTTCAGCAAACAAACTGCCTTTTATTACAACCAAATATTTCAAATTTTGACTCATCAGTCCAGACCACCTACTGTCATTTTGTAGATGGTTCCCATTGGTTGCTGTCAGTTCTGAGCTGATGGCACTACTGGACATCATCCAATTTCAAAGGGAAGTAAGTAAGACGTGGCTTTCATTTGCTGCACTAATTTTCTTGCCCAACCACCGTGACAACAGGGCTCACTGTTAACCATTCCTTTGTGCTTGTTCAAAGAACTTGAATAGCACCAGTTTGCTATGAAAACTTAGCTAATGAGTGACCTTTCTTATGCTGTACAACTACCCTGTATATTGTTACTATGCTCAGACTTGCTATGGTGTATGACATGCGACATGAAATTGTCTTCTATAACCTCACCTTTGCAGCAGAGTTTTGGCTTCTCCTCACATAGTCTAAAGGGAATCTGTCAGCATAATG
Source organism: Oophaga pumilio (assembly GCA_009801035.1). Classification (NCBI taxonomy): domain Eukaryota; kingdom Metazoa; phylum Chordata; class Amphibia; order Anura; family Dendrobatidae; genus Oophaga; species Oophaga pumilio. Next base: position 3,426 of record VIAB01019166.1, on the reverse strand, counting down.
CTACATCTCAAATTATGTTTATGTGTATGCAGCTTGTTGTCGTCCATTTTCCCCTAGCCAGAAATTTGGAAGTGTTTTGTACATTAAAAAAGCTGTGTTTTCCTTATAGAGTTCAAAACATGTTCATTTCAATCCAAGGGGAATTTACAGTTATTTTATTTTTATTTCATTTTGGAGGGAAGTAAGGCAAATGTGAATTTCAAAAGATCCTCTCATTTCAACATGAAATAGATAATTTACAAAATTTGCTATTCGAATGTCAATTCACTTATGCTAATACAGACAGTTTTACCATATGACATTCTGCTTAGTAGGTCCCAAAGGATTTGGCTGGCTTTCATGGCACAGATCCTAGGTTGAATCCACAAACTATCAGCTGGTCAATTGAGTTGAGGGAAGAGGTGCCAGCATTGCAAGTCAGAACAAGAGAGAAAAATACAATTACAAAATCCAAGCCAAAGGAATAATAAGGGACAACCAGATTCAGTTCCAGGTAAGCAGGCAGATTAACAATGCAAGAGAGTAAAGACACACAGTAAAGAATACAATCCAAGGGTTAAATGGTAGAGTAAAATAAAATGGGATCAGAATACAAAGGGTCAATTCAACATTAGCACATAATAAGCTGTATGGAATGCAATAACTGGCAAAGAATAGTAGACCCATTAAAATTTTAATAGGGATTTTTCCATATAAATGACAGAATTCACCCTATCATTGGTCAGTTGACCGAACCTAGCAGGCTCCCCTATCTGCTATATAATTGTCTAACTTTTCACTTCCGTCTGTAAAGGAAATCCTGTGTCGCTGATTGGTCGCACCCTGCCGAACGCTACCAATCAGTGACAGGCACATCCGGTCCATGCCACGGCTATCGTCGGGAGATCAGTGGCACTAGCCAAGGTCATGAATATGGACGCGATACCACTCCCATTGGCGTTGCGTCCATATTCATGACCTTAATGAGTGGTTACATGTGACCGCAACTCAGAGGAAGAAGCTGACGCGCCGGGACAGGGATGCAGGGACGTGCAGCGAGGGAGCGAGGAGAGAAAGTATGATGGGGAGGACGGGGAGCCCAACGGAGCCATGTATAGAGGATGGGAGGGTGGGAGCCATGTATACAAGGATGGGAGGGTGG
>VIAB01019165.1:12971-30107 GCA_009801035.1 Oophaga pumilio | reverse complement strand
CACTTGCCCGGGTGTGCCGGGTGCTGACGCCGGCCCTGCGTGTAGTGACAGTTTCCTCACGCACCGGAGACACTGACACACGTAGACACATTAAAATGAATGTATTTCTGCACATGTCAGTGTGTTTTCACTGACCGTGTATCCGTGTGCAAAACACAGAGACATGTCAGTGTTCGTGGGAGCTTACGGTCCGCAAAACGTACTGAACACGTGCACACGGAGAACAGTTCACACTGTCCTCCAGCGGCAGCTCACGGACGGCCACCGGGGAAGAAGCGCTACTGTAAGCGCTGTTCCCCTGCCTATGGTGCTGAAGCTGCCTGTCATTATTCTCCCTGCTCTGCCGCAACAGCGAGCAGGGAGAATGAATGAAAGAAAACCTGATGTGGAGTCCCCTTTAGTTTTTGAACCAACCCGGCATAACTATACAGGTGCTGCTATTCTCAGGCTGGAAAGGGGCCATGAATATGAACCCCCCCAGCCTAAAAACAGCAACCCGCAGCTGTCCAGAAAAGGCACATCTATTATATGCGCCTATTCTGGAGCTTTGTCGGGTTCTTCCCACTTGCCCTGTAGCGGTGGCAACTGGGGTTAATAAGGGGTTAATGTCATCTTTGAATTGTAAGGTGACATTAAGACAGGCTTTGTAATGAAGAGGTGTCAATAAAACACCTCTTCATTACTAACCCTAGAGTTATTCAAAGGGTTAAATAAACACACACAATAAGAATCAAGTATTTTAATGAAAGAATACACTACAAAGCTTTAAAATCTTTATTACACTCCCATTCCATTATCGAAGCCCTCGATCTCCTGGAAAAAATATAAAATAAAAGACCAATAATATACTCATACCTGTCCGGCGTACGGTCAAGTCCCACGGTGCAATCCATCTCAGGGGTTAATCAGTTTACAGCCGGAGCACTGCTAATGAAGCCGCTCTGACTGTAAACTACTGGGGAATGAATGGAAGCAGCGCGTACAGGATCAGTGGGTAGCGGTGACATCACTGAGCCTGTGCTTGCTGACAGCTGAACTCCTGTGACCTCACCACCGTCATTTTCCTGGCTACTCAGGGAGCTGCGGTACCGAAGAGTACGGTACAGGAACACGTGGTGCCAGGATGGACCAGGGACAGTTCAGGGAAAGGAATGTCCGTTATGTGTGAAGATTGCTGTGCGGTGTCTGTAACTAAAATGGACGAGCTAAGTAAAGTTGTTGTGTTAAAATTGAAATTGCACTCTGAAATTCATTGTGTGTTGTTGGAGGAGATCGGGATTCTGTAGCCTGAGGAGGACTTGAACCCACAAGTGAGGGAAATGCACTGTGCACACAGCACACATCAGAATGGACATTGTATTAATGCAGCGGGGTGCCAGGTCGTGTCAGAACAACAGCCCCTCGCTATGACTACCACCTTGGCCCCCGTTACATATCTTTAGGTTTTTCTAAACACTCTGCTAGAGCCATGGCTGTGGTACATCTTTGGTAGGAAAATCTTAGTCTCAATGAACCAGATATGAGAGGTGGCTACTTGGAGTTCCGTGACACGATTTTTAAGCATTATAGGAGGGACCTCTCTTACACTAAACATTTGATCTTTGGAAGAATGGTTCTCTTCTAAATTTATTTCTTTAGTTTCTCCCTGGTGCTGTCTCGTGTGTAAAGGCTTTAACCTTACTGGTTGACCATGAGACCATTTGTTTTAATAAAAAATTCAAAATAGTTGAAAAAGCGAAAAATAAAAATGAAAACCCTTTGTCATGATCAAGACTGGGTTTTGAGTCCTGTTTTCCCTGTTTAACCTTTCTCAGCCTCTGTCTGGGTTCAGGTTGGCTATTTATCGCCGCTGCTTCCTGCAGGCTATGTCAGTTATAGTTTTGCCTAGGGCTGCTGTAGCTGACTCTGATTTGTTCTGCTGCGTTTGTTGTCTGAACCCGTGTCTCTGTGTTCCCCTATTCCAGTCTTGACTCAATGTTTCCCTTTAGTGTGCTGACTCCCTTGTTTTGACTCGGCTTGTATCCTGACCTGCTTCTGTCTTTTGTCTTTTGGCTTATTTGCTCCTGACCATTACTGATACTTTGGCTTGTTGCTGACCCTGAGTTTGCTTGTTCCTTTGGTACTGTGCTACAGTCTACGATTTGATCCGGCTTGTTTGACTATTCTGCTGCCACCTGTGGTAGCCTCACTGCTACACTGCAGGCCCGCTCTGTTTAGGTGCAGTCCTGCTTCCACTCTACTGCCATTTAGTGGAGCCTGCACCTACCTGCATTGCAACAGCGTGACACCCGTATTGATGAATGAGACCAGCGAGGTGAAAAAAATTATACTCACCTCCTCAGTACATTCATTTAGGATTTCATGTGATCTCTTCAGCCAATCAGCTGTGACTGATCACCTTCAGTGTTCATCTTTCTTCCAAGTGTAAGAAATAGTGATTCAAGTAGAAAACTTCCTACAGTACCTGACAACTGCCTGATCTACACGAAGGACTGAAGCTGTCAGTCACTGGTGACTGCAATAGTGGAAGCAATCTTCTCTATAGTAGTTATAGCGAAAAGGTCAATATTTAGAGGAAGTAATTAGTGATGAGCGAGTATACTTGTTGCTCTGGTGATCTCCGAGTATTTTGGCGTGCTCGGAGAATAAAGTGTTTGTCGATGCAGCCGCTAGACAGTCGGAATACATGTGTGGAATTCCTAACAAACAGGCAACCCCACATGTATTCAGACTGTCTAACAGCTGCAAATCATGCAGCTGTGTCGACAATCACTAAATCTCCGAGCACGCCAAAATACTCAGAGATCACACGAGCATGCTCGGGAAAACCCGAGCAATGACTATACTCGCTCATCACTAGAAATAATCATATTATCTTTGATTTTGAAGACACAACATATTTTATTCCTAAAACTTTTTTTTATTAGGTTACTTACTATATTAAAACACCCTATCTATATCAACATCACTATCTATCAAACCTACCAAACCACCTTCACATAAACTTTCAAAAGCAAAACTCACATTGAATTGCAAAAGTGCATGTGTTAGAATTTTTTGCAGTATTTGGGCAGAAACATCCAGATGAAATCAAATAAGGCTAAACTGCAATCAATGACTAACATAAATTATTTGAATTTTCCATCCAGCACTATGACACTGGTCATAACCAGTTGAGGCCTCCAGGGTTTAGAATACTTCCAAATACTTGTCTGTCATGAGGAACATGCATAAGAGCCATCTGTGTTTACAGATGGTGTTGTTGGACATACAGAAAAATGAGGTTAGTGAAAATAGTCAGGGTCTACAGGGTTCAGAATAGTTCTCAATAATGATGAGCGAGTGTGCTTGGAAATGCTTGTTACTCGCCCGAGCATCATTGTACTCGTGGTACTCGGCGAGCAGCGAGCATTTCCGTGTTTGCTCGACGGGAGTTCTGGATCATGCCCTGCATTTTTGGCGCTCTTTAGAGCACCAAGCAACATGCAGGAATTGTCTGCCACACAATGTAATGCCGCAGCCATCTTTGTTGTGGTATTACAGTGATTGGCTGGCCGCACAGTATCATCAGGTGTATAAGAGATCTGGTACCGCCATGCTCTCATCACAGTCTGCTCCGGAATTAGCGAGTGTAGTGAGAGCTGCTGCCGAGATAGGGTCAGATTTGGGGGTTTAGAAGCTAGTGTAGATCTTACATCAAAGAATATACAAATCCAGCAAAATCAACAGTCCTTCTAAGGACTAATTACAGTGTATATAGATTGCAGTGCTAGGTAGGCAGGGAGTGTATGTGCGTATATACAGATCAATGCAAGGCATGCACGCACTTTATGTGGGTATATATATCTCAGTAGTAGGCAGACAGGCATTCTATGTGGCATACTTCATTGCATACATCAAGAGGGGCCATTCCATTACTGTCTGCTGCTGCTGCTGCCTATAAGCTATATTGACTGTATCTACACAGCTCTAGGTCTCAGTGGGCAGCAAATTTTTTTGGCTTCTTAATCCTGACTATTTTTTCCAAAGCAATCCAGAATCCCTTTTTCTTTGTTTAATTGCTTGCTGACACTGCAGAATGTGACACTGCCTGTGCAGATCCTTTTCATAGTACAGTGTGAAAATACAGCTATTTTTAAGGGGTTTGCCTGTCAGTCAATGCCCCACAGGCCACAGTACTAGATTCACACATTTCTCGTCTGCTTGCACTCGAAATGTTGCCTTTTAGGCTCGTGGAGACCGAAGCTTTCCGCAACCTGATGGCGTCGGCAGTCCAAAGGTACTCTGTCCCCAGCTGACACTATTTTTCCCGGTGTTCCGTCCCGGTATTACACAAGCACGTGTCCCACAACATTACCCGTGCCCTCAACAATGCAGTTACAGGGAAAGTAAACTTAACCACGGACACATGGACAAGTGCTTCTAGACAGGGATGGTACATCTCGCTGATGGCACAGTGGGTTAACATAGTGGAAGCCGGGACCCAGTCAATCAGTGTTGCCCCCAAAGTCTACAACTCCTGCATGTCATCCTCCTCTTCAGCCTGCGTCTCTGAAATGACCACATCAGTCGCAAGCTGTAAGCACTGCAGCACTGCCTCAGCCAAGCGGCAACAGGCTGTGCTGAAGCTAATATACTTAGGTGACAAACCGCACAATGCTGAAGAGTTGTTGACAGCTCTCAAAGAGCAGGCAGATATGTGGCTGACACCGCTGAACCTACAGCCAGGCAGGGTTGTGTGTGACAATGGTCAGAACCTGGTGGCGGTTCTGAGGCGAGGGGAGCGCACACACGTACCATGCCTGGCCCATGTGCTTAATCTCGTGGTTCAGCGGTTTCTCAAAACCTACCCGGAGCTACCGGATCTGCTTGTGAAAGTACGCTGCCTGTGTGCCCGTTTTAGAAATTCAGCTACAGCTTCATCCGACCTTGCAGTGATTCAGTAGCGTTTGCAGCTTGCGGCTCATCGACTGGTGTGTGATGTCCCCACGCGTTGGAACACTACACTGCATATGCTGGAAAGGATTTGTGAGCAGAAGAGGCAGTTGTTGAGTACCAGCATCAACAAGGGCGTCGGTATTCAGTTAAGACTCCACAAATAATACCTCAGGAGTGGACATGGATGTCAGACATATGTACCATCCTACAAAACTTTGAGGAGTCCACCAAGATGGTGAGCGGCGATGACACCATAATTAGCATCACCATCCCGCTTCTCTGCATTCTGAAAAGCTCTCTGCTCACAATCAAAGAGGATGCATTACAAGCAGAGCACAATGAGATGGAGCAATGAACCATACAGGGTGATTACACACAGCCCAGCCTCATGTCATCCCAATGTGGATTGGTTGACAATGAGGAAGAGGAGGAGGAGGAAGAACAGGAGCTACTTTCCTGCACTATAGACAGTACTACAAGTACAACTGTCATACCGTCTGTTCAGCGTGGATGGCCTGAGGACCGGGAGGAGGAGGAGGACAGCATGGCCAGTTGTCCTGTTGGTGAGGACACGAAAGGCTTGCCAGTTGTCAGTCTGGCACGCATAAAAGGTGAAAGGCTATCACTCGACTCTTTATGGGTGTGCCGGTGCTAGTGAACGGAGCCAATCGTTCCATAGACAGTAGAATATATAATCACTGCACTCATACAAATTGAAGAGTTTGCTTCAAGTGGGTATTTTAATAAAGGTGACAGGTGAAGCGACAGGCAAATAACGATTCGGCCAGTGTATGGTCTTGATCACAATGTCGCTGGAAAAAATGAAAGAAAATATATACAATGAACATTAAATTCAATGAACATTAAATCCAATACATATGTACATAAATACAATATTGAAGACAAGACAGAGCGGAGAAAAAAAATATATTTGTAGATGCATGAGGATAAATATGAAAAAATCCTGTTAGAGATGATAAAGGACAGTGAGACCGACATTTATAAAATAATAACTAGTGATACTGCACAAAGATGGGTGCCATAGGAATATCAGAAAAATAGAACCATATGCTTAGGCCATCAATGTAAAGGTATTTATAGATACTATGTTAGGTCAAAGGTAATCAATGGATAATGTGTTCCAAAGTATTGTGTTGAAAATATAGGAGAAACGTGGGCAAAAAGATGAAAGAAAATAAAAAAAGAGATGACGCCAAAATTAGTATGCATAAAGGGGTAAAAAAAAGTGTTGCTGTAAAGAAAAAAAAATATTGATAAGAACATGTGTGTAAATACAGGGTTACTTATCTTTAAGTATGGTAGGCTCACATCAGTTGGTGGCACAGTTGTAAGTGCAGACACGTCCGTGTCCTTTGAACAGATGAACAGCGTTGCTGCACAAGCCGACGTTGGTGGCTAATTGGGAGATGCTGAAACATGTGTGTCTAAGCAGGAAGCAGCTGAGACAGCCAGTCGGAGCCGCTATGTGAAGCACTGGCCGGTCATGTGACCGGAAGTGCCATAGGCCGCCGGCGCATGCGCAGTGAGGGTAGATGCGTTCTCACATTGTGAATTGTTTATGTGTTGCCATAGGGATGCAGGTAGAGCTAGTCTCTTGGATACAGCATAATGGACTAGCGGGCAATGCTATAATGTGTATGCGATAAGTAGACCACGGTGCCACAGACATGGGAGATAAATATCACAGAATTGTTAAGAGGGAAGAACGGCACAAACAAAATAAAGGGAAAAGGGGAAAATGAAATAAAAGAAATATAACAAAATTAATATAATGACAATAAAATAATAATCCAGAATCCACCAAAGCATTGAATGAGATTGATGATACCACCATGACAACACAAAAAACTCCAAGACTTCCTTTTGTCCAAAACCACCATCTATCCATGCATAGGGTCCACAATCTGATCCAGAGACATTGGCCCCTTCTAAATTAACATTAACAAGGACACTAACTGGACAAAAGAGGACAGGCACATTCCCATGTTTGAATTGCATGAGCTGCTCAAACATAATCAAGGGCAATGAAGTGGTACATCCGCGAACCGGCAAATCATACTCCATTAAGGACTATTACACCAGCGAATCAAATTTTGTTATCTAACATTGTCAAATGTCCTTGTGGATTACTGTATGTGGGTGAAACAACCCAGGCCATTAGAGACCTTATCTCCAGCCATAAATCCACCATTAGCCGTGAGAAATTATGGCTACCATTACCAGCACATTTCAAAGAAGCAAACCATAATGTAGCTCAACTCAGATTCCAGGTTATAGAAAATGTCCCTAGACCTAGAAGGGGCGGAAATCATATTCAGCTGCTGAAGCAGCGTGAAACGTACTGGATCTATACCCTTGATACCCGTCACCCGAAAGGACTCAATCGGGAAATTGATTGGCTAACATATTAAACTCTGTTTTTTTCCTTAGATGAATTGACTAATTGCACATGTAGTCACGGCAATTATCATACTCGAGATGGTAAGATCCATATCCCACTCTAGGTCATTTTTATAAGCTTCAGTTTTTTCCCCCATAAGTTTTTTTCTTTCATATTTAGTTTGGACTCCTACTTTATTTTATTTTTATATTATTATTTTCTTGTCATTATCTTCATTTTGTTATATTTGTTTCATTTCATTTTCCCCTTTTCCCTTTATTCTGTTTGTACCGTTCTTCCCTCTTAACCATTCTGCGATATTTATATCCCATGTCTGCGGCACCGTGGTCTACTTATCTCATACACATTATAGCATTGCCCGCTAGTCCATTACGCTGTATCCAAGAGACTAGCTCTTCCTGCATCCCTATGGCAACACATAAACAATGCACAATGTGAGAACGCATCTACCCTCACTGCCATGCGCCGGCGGCCTATGTCACTTCCGGTCACATGACCGGCCAGCGCTTCACACAGCGGCTCCGACTGACTGTCTCAGCTGCTTCCTGCTTAGACACACATGTGTCAGCCACCAACGTCGACTTGTGCAGCAACGCTGTTCATCTGTTCAAAGGACACGGACGTGTCTGCACTTACAACTGTGCCACCAACTGATGTGAGCCTACCATGCTTAAAGATAAGTAACCCTGCATTTACACACATGTTCTTATTAATATATTTTTTCTTTACAGCATCAACTTTTTTTTTACCCCTTATGCATACTAATTTTGGCATCATTTCAGACCCCTGTGCATACTTCCCCCAGTGTGGTAAATACTAATCTCTTTTTTTATTTTGTTTCATCTTTTTGCCCACGTTTCTCCTATATTTTCAGCACAATACTTTGGAACACATTATCCATTGATTACCTTCGACCTAACATGGTATCTATAAATACCTTTACATTGATGGTCCTAAGAATATGGTTCTATTTTTCTGATATTTATCCTGTGGCACCCATCTTTGTGCAGTATCATGTATCACTAGTTATTATTTTATAAATGTCAGATTTACAAACTTGGTCTCACTGTCCTTTATCATCTCTAACAGGATTTTCTTACATACTCACACACCAATCATCCACAGTGATATAATGTGTTCGATTTTTGATGCACCTGCGAAGGGGTATGTTTATCTTCTTTATCTTCTTTATCTTCTTTTTTTCATTCCAGTATGCTCCCTCTCAGTATGTCATTCTGATGCCTTGCCAACCCTTCCTGGCTTTTGTATTTAATGTTTTTATGTCTTACCAATCCATTGTCCATTTGTATTTCATATTTATCCTCATGCATCTACAAATATATTTTTTTCTCCGCTCATACATGTCTTCGATATTGTATATATGCACATATGTATTGGATTAATGTTCATTGCATTTAATGTTCATTGTATATATTTTCTTTCATATTTTCCAGCGACTTTGTGATCAAGGCCATACACTGGCTGAAACATTATTTGCCTGTCGCTTCACCTGTCACCTTTAATAAAATATCCACTTGAAGCAAACTCTTCTATTTGTATGAGTGCTGTGATTATATATTCTACAGTCTGGAATGCATGGCAGACTTTATGTTGCGCTGCCTTTCCCGTTACTCTTACATTATCAAACTTTTTGCTGACACTCAGTACTGGTTGGTGACACTTTTAGACCCACGCTACAAGGAGAACTTTCCATTTCTTATTCCAGAGTCAGATAGGTGTATTAGAATGATGCAGTACCTGAGGGCCATTGTTGCGGAATTACTGAAAAAATTCACATCTGAAAACGCTGGCGGCAGAGGTCGCAGTTCGTTGGACAATCAATGAGTAGAGGCGAGAAAGACACAACTACAATCCAGCAGAGGCAGGGGAACACTGGCAAAGTACTGGGACACTTTTCTCAGACCCTCTCGCAAGGCCTGGAAAGTTTGGGAATATGTTGAAGGAGTACCTCGCTGACCGTACCAACATACTCCGTATTTCCTCTGTGGCTTTTAATTATTGGGTATCCAAGCTGAACACGTGGCATGAACTGGCTCTCTACGCCTTGGAGGTCCTGGCCTGCCCTGCCGCTAGTGTTTTGTCAGAGCAGGTTTTTAGTGCCGCTGGTGGAATAATAACTGGTAAGTGCATCCGCCTGTCAACTGAAAATGCTGACAGGCTGACTCATAAAAATGAACAAGGCCTGGATTCGGGCAGTCTACTGTGCACCACCCAATAACAGCGAAACATAACCTCCAATACAGTGTATTTTTTGGGACGTGTATTATCATGCACCTCTATACACCCACACATGGGTATACGCTTCCTGACTTTGGCTATTTGGTGTGTTATTATACTCCTCCTTCTCCTCATCCTCATCATCCACCACCAATATAACACGAGGGTGACCATGGTCCGTGATGCAACAGCCAGTAAAAATTTTTTCAAGGGTGTTTTGATGCCCATTCCAAAAATATTTACACTCTATGTTGAGGTGTCCCCTCCCAGGGGAAAATGTTTGTCAGCCCATACACTTAGTGTATGGGCATTCCAAGTATAGGAGACCCGCTCCTTTAAACTGGCCATACTCCACGTCTCTTCAGACTCCACCACTAGAACACGAGGGTGAACGTGTTGCATGATGAAACAGCCACTACATTGTTTTGCAAGGTGTTGGATGTCCGTATCAACAATTATTTACATAGTAGGTTGCTGTGTCCCCTCCCCCAGGAGAAAATATTTTCAGCCTATGCACTTAGTGTATTGTCATTACAAGTATAGGAGACCTGCTCCTTTAAACTGGGAAGACCTTTTTCGTAGGCCATACTCCACGTCTCTTCCTACACCATCCCTAGATTACCAGGGTGACCATGTTCCGTGATGAAACAGCCACTATATTGTTTTGCAAGGGTGTTTAGGATGTCCGTAACAACAATTATTTACACAGTAGGTTGATGTATTGCCCCCAGGGGAAAATGTTTGTCAGCCCATACACTTAGCGTATGGGCATTCCAAGTATAGGAGACTCGCTCCTTTGTAATGGAAACAGATTTTTAGGAGGACTTCATACATGTCTCTTCCAAGTGGTATTTTGGTTTGTCCAAATTTGGGGCAGGAGACCCACTTCCTAATAATGTGATGCAATTCTTCATGGCCAGTTCTTCAGCCTGAACACTTCCATGCAAAAATGCTGGGTTTTCTGCCTCATCACAGCAATTCACCAATGCAGGTTAAGCCTCAACAGTGCAATTATCCACTGATGGTTCTTCAAGCTCAACACTGAAATGCTCCACTGCAGGGTCTTTAGCGTCAACACTGCAATTGTCCACTGCCGGGTCTTCAGTGTCAACACTGCAATTGTCCACTGCCGGGTCTTTAGCCTCACCACTGCAATTGTCAATGCATAGGCAAACAGTATGTGAGACCCACTTCCTAATAATGTGAACTTTGTTGGTTATTCATCTTCAACAATGCAATTCTTCAATGCCAGTTCTTCAGCCTCAACACTGCAATGCTACAATGCAGGGTCTTCAGCCTCAACACTGCAATGCTAAAATGCTGGGTCTTCAGACTCACCACAGCAATTCACCAATACAGGTTCTTAAGCCTCAACAGTGCAATTATCCACTGATGGTTCTTCAGGCTCAACACTGAAATGCTCCACTGCAGGGTCTTTAGCGTCAACACTGCAATTGTCCACTACAGGGTCTTTAGCCTCAACACTGCAATTGTCCACTGCTGGGTTTTCAGCCTCAACACTGCAATTATCCACTGCCGGGTCTTTAGCAAAAACACTGACATTCTCCAATGCAGGTTCTTCAGGCTCAACAATTCACTGCGTAGCCAAACAATATGGGAGTACCAAATTAATAGGAACAATGCTTTCAGGTGGCCATCCAGTATGTGGGTTCAAAGGCTTATTGGGGTGTGTGTTATTTTGGTGCACTGCAGGCCTTGCATTCAATGCATAGGCAAACAGTATGGAAGTCACAAATGAATAATGTGAACTTGTTTTTCATGTGGCCATCCAGTACGGGAGTTCAAAGGCTTATTGGGGTGCATGTAACTTTGGTGCATTAAATGCCTAGGCTAACAGTATGGCAGAACCAAATGGAAAAAATGGGTACTTTGGTTTCATGTGGCCATCCAGGATGTCTGTTACAAGTGTTATTGTGGTGCGTGTTTCTTTCCTGCGGGGCAGGCCTTGCATTCAGTGCATAGGCTAACACTTTGGGAGACCCATTTTCTTATAATTGGAACACTTTTTCATGAGGCTCTCCTATACGTGTCATCACAGGGTTATGGGGGTGCGTCCAAAGTTTTGGCAGCCCAGCCACCCACTGCATAGGCAATAACAGTATAGAAAACCCACTGTTTAATATTGGCCCTTTAAGAATAGTGAGGGCCGACTGCGGGTCCTATAAAAATAGGCTTTGTGACTTTCAGAATCCCTCCTTCATAAATGAAACAGGATGTGTCTGATGATGTGTCACACACCACATGGCCAGCTAAGGTTGTTAAATGTTAAAATGACATTTCCCAGTGACTGCATTTGTATTGGTTGAAAGCAATGCTAAAGTTGAAAAATGCATCAAAAAGGCTACATGTGAAAACAGCCCAAGTGGTGGAAGAACATTTTTGTTTTGGGTTATTTATTTTGCATTATATGAAAGTCATTACCCTGCAAAGGATGTTCCTTAGCATATTTCCCAGGAAAATCCATTTTGGTTTCGTTTTTGTATTATTGTTTTTTGTTGCGCCTGTAAAAATGACGTAAGACTCTGACAACATTGTTCACAGCTGTGACCTGGGAGTCAGAAATGCTTCCAGGGGCATTCCCCATGATGTTCCCATGTCATTTGAGCACTGTTTCCATCATTTTCAAAAGGACCCCCGTGGGGTGGGGGAATCGCGGCAAAAATGCTCGGTTTCCCATAGACTTATATTGGGGTCGTTGCTCAGGTCGAATTCCCGAGTATTAAAATTTGCTCGACCCGAACAATGAGCACCTGAGCATTTTAGTGCTCACTCATCACTAGTTCTTAACACTGATATCTGTGACGAGGAACATAAAGAATTTTATTGATCATCTGGTTTGGTAGATTCTGGATGCACAGATTAGACCAGAGATACTGGTGAAATGAGATACAGCAGAACTGCGTAAGCCAGAGGGAAGTGGTACAGCAGAACTGAATTAGTAGGCCAGCTTTCACAATGGTGTGGAACAGCTGGAAATACTGTACTGAATGTGAAAAATGTGAAGTTACATATGTAGTATGGAGCCTTGTTGCAGTGGAGCTGAGTGTGCAGATTGGCACCTTAGAACACTTAAGCCACATATTCACACTGGTACCTTGGAACAGTGGAGCCTAGTATTCAGACAGGCACCTTATATGCTGACAAGCCCCTAGGTACAGTAGAGACTAGTGTTTGGACAACACTTTGGAACATCAGAGCCGAATATGAAGATGGACACCTCGATACAGTAGAGTCGAGTGTATGGACAGGCCCTTTGGAACATGAGAGCAATGTTTGTCAAGTGGCAAAAGGAGTACAGAAGTCTAGCAAGTCCGGCATTTGACTGAAACTGTGCAAATCCCATATAAGCAGTTATATGACCATCCACTCATGCTGCAAATACAGGAGGATCTTTCATGGTGTTGTGATTGGGTCACTGGTGCCGTATGTGAGGGGAGATATGTGTTGCAAAGGTTATTATCCTGTGTGATGTGAAAGCCATATGTTTTCCTCCTGCATGATAAGTGCTGAGAGTAAATCAGTCCCAGGGTCTGGCTTTCATTGTGAGTAGGTCAGAGATGGGCAGGACCCCTATTCTCCATATCTCCACCTCAAGGGTGTGTTGGAGGGAGTTAACCATCCAGCTGTCGTGCGTGCTTGTTCCAGAAGGAGGTAGCCATACTGGGAAGGACTTTGTATGGACTTTTTATTTTCATTTGTGCCAGAAACAACACTGTGTGTTTGTTACTATTCTGAGCTTTATGGTTTATGAAGTAATAAACCACCCAGAGACTTTAACCTAAAAGTGTTCCTGTGTCTACCTCAGTGAGCAGCTAAGTGAACTGACCTTCCACAGTGTGCATATTGCACGCTGCTATGATTCAGTAGTCTGCAGTCACTAGGAGTGACTGCAGACTTGTCAGCTCTTTAAAAAATCTCTTTAATTACATATAACAAATAGCTTCTAATTTAGAGGTGTTCCTGATGTTAACAATAAATACTCATGTATTTCACTTTAGTTTAATTAGTTAGATTTAAAGGTAACCTGTCAGCAGGATTGTGCTGAGTAACCTACAGACAGTGTAAGGTTGGCGCTGTTACACTGATTAAAATCATACCTGAGTTGATGAAATCTGTCTTGTGGTTGTTGTTTAATCTGTATTTTCAGTTTTGAGTTAATGATATGCTCGTGCTATGGGGCAGACCCGTGTGGGGGTCTTTATGTGGTGCTCTGATTAGGCATTTATCAGTATTGCTTATAACCTCTTGCTAGAGAATGACTTCTTGCCTCTTCTAAGATGCCACTGGTGCCTGCGCAGTAGCAGCTATCGGATTGCTGATAGCTGCTACTGCGCCGACGTGGATGGATCATTTTCAAACTTTTAGGAATTTTTTTTTTTTAGGAATTTATGGATGCCATCAAAAAGAATACTTATATGCACATTATGGATGCGTTCATGGTGCAGTGCAGGCGCCACCACCGGCAACTGCCTGCAGAAGGGGATTTTTTTAAAATATATATAATATTCATTATGTAAACTAGGGGGCAAGTGACTGAGGGATCAGTGACCTGTCAGAAGCCATTCTGATGAATATCTAATCAGAGTACCACATGAAGACCCCCACATAGGCTCCCCGGAGCAGAAGCATGTCATTAACTCAAAACTGAAAATAAAGATTAAACAATAACAAAAAGACGGATTTCATCAACCAAGGTATGATTTTAATCAGTATAACGGTGCCAACCTAACACTGTCTGTAGGTTACTGTGCACAATTCTGCTGACAGGTTCCTTTTAAAGTGTAACTAAACTTTAAACCTATTTTACCAAATTTATTACATTTTTCATTTATTTATTTTTAAATTTTTTCTACCTCAACCATATTGAAGGAAGACACGCGTTTTCCGAATACCTGTGTACAACAGGATGTATGCACTTTACAGAAACTGCAATGAATGGAGGCGGAGGTTAATTGACACAGCCCCCTCATTCAACGATACAGTTATTGTGAGCCCCATTATCTGTGTGTATAGTGTTGCTTTCATGACTTACCCAAGCCTCTAGCAGTACAATAGAGATGTCATTAAATCCCTGATCTCAATATCTGATGAATATGTCCCAAGCTACGTAGCAAATCTTACAGAGGTTGACATTGGCAAGCTATTCTGACTGCTCTAGTAGCCAGCGTAAAAACTACAATATTTTTACATTTTAATATGGATAGTCACAAGTCGAAAACAGCTAAAAAAGAATACACAGATATAAAATCTAAAAAATACATACAAAATAATATGAGGTTTTCTTATGATACAATTTCCCTAATTCCATGCTACATAGCTGTAAGCATCAGACTTTTCTGGATGTAATGACAAAATAATTATCCTCTGTAAAGTACTAGTACAGTGTCTAATGTGTAGAGAATACAGTTCACTGCGTAAAAAATATGACCCTGCAGGAGGTTAAGAAATAAATATTCAATGGACTCTGCTCTGCAAGGCCATTAGAACAAAGAAAATGTGGGAGGTGCTGAAAAACATAATAAAATACATACCAAGCATTCCTCCTGTTATCTCATGGGAAAAATGATTTCAAACTAAATGCAACTCAGGCGGGGAAGCAGCGCTCAAGCTAATGTTTGCTAAAGGCGTTTGGCAGTGTTTAAGTGGAGACTTCAAGTGTGTATGTCAACATTTCCAAGTGAGCGGTTTAACCTCTTTCATAAAAATCTTACTGCTGTGACATTATTCTGCATTTCACAAGGAGAAAAATAAAGCAGAAAACTAAAACTAAATGTCTTGTATTTACTGTAAATATGTATAAGCCATAATTCAGATTATTATTATTATTTAATGGTCTTTAGGTCGATCTCCAACCATGGCGACTTGGTGAATGAATACTCTGTGGAAAGAGCGATCTTGTGCAAGCCTAGATAGGTCCAGCAGGATCTTCTCCGTCATTATCTTCATTGTACATCAGGGTGCTATTGTTCCTCTTCGACCTGTTTCTTCTGTTCTTCCGACCATGATGTCCTTCTCCAGTGATTGCTGTCTTCGTATGATGTGTCCAAAGTAGGCAAGTCGAAATTGAGATAAGTAATGAAAATATCAATGGTCTTACTCATAAGTAACAGTAAAGTTGTATATGGCAGAGCTTAAACTGGTTGTCCAGTATTGCAAAAACATGGCTGCTTCTTTCTAATACACCTGTCCATCAGTTGTGTGCGGTATTGCAGCCAGCAAAGGTGAGCTTACCGGTGAACACTGCAATGCCATGACAAAGTAGTGCAATATTTAGTACCTTTCGAGCAGTGATATAATCTAGTAGTCAAAGAGAATATTCTCTGTTTCTGGTGCCCCCAAAATACCCTGCCCAAACAGACTTGGAAACATGTAACCTTATGGGATTTAGTAAGCTCCGCTATTCTTATATCGACCATAGACTTGCATGGAGCGGTTCATTCACTAAAACTCATTTAAGTATCTGATGTGCACTTCTGTCTCAACAGATATAGTCAATCAGCCAGGAGGATTCTTTTGGTGTTAAAAGCAGTTCTCGGCAGGAGAAGCTGAACCTTACTGTTTTTCAGAGGTTCAGTGCTTAGCGGGAGCCCAGGAGATAGCTATTCAAAACTATTCAGGGATGCGTCTGACAGTGAGATATAGTGAAACCACAGTCTGTGTCAAAGGAAACCATGTCTTAATAATCTTCACGTAGATTAAAAATGTATCTACCATTCTAATGATCGGTGAAGAAAGCATCGGATAAGGTCTTTAACTCTTTAAGGACTTGCGTGAAAAAATAAGAAGTGAATTCTGGTTCTTGCTCGGCTGTCTTAATAGAGGGTTATGATTTTGATACACTGCTGACAATGACTGATGTGTTTCCGTATTATGACAGTCCTTTGCCCACTGACGTCTGATCAAACCAGACAATAAAAAACATTGTACCATTGGTAACACAATTACAGTATATTTCTGCAATGACCTTTTCATATGTTATCTTTTTTTTTGCTACAAAGCTGAAAGTACAATAGCTCTATTAATTATTAGTTCCAGATTTGCAGAAAAATGAGAGATATACACAGTGAGTGCCATAATGTAACCGTGCTGGCCTGAATGTTATTCTCTCCTTTCAATGTAATTGTTAAACTACGCTGTCTGAACAAATAGCACCGTGCAGACATCCCGCAGCTCAGTGTGCAAACAGGAAGCTATTACACCATACACAAAATATCTATACTCAATGGAGGAGATGGATTAATACCAGAGAACCACCTACGGCTTGAGCTGAATGTAACATTTCATTTCCTGGGGCGTACTTAAGCTATTAATGATTGAAATAATGAAAACACGCACACCTTTCAATGGCTGTTAACAGTTGATAATACATTGTTTTTCTGGTTATGTTGGAATATTAACAACAATTATATAATGTACTAACATGGTTGTCTTGCTAGAAAACTTAAGATTGCTTAAAATATACACAATACTATACTCTCAGGCAGGGCCGGCTCCAGGTTTTTATGGGCCCCGGGCGA
>VIAB01019163.1:31455-52839 GCA_009801035.1 Oophaga pumilio | reverse complement strand
TTTGACTGCAGTGACTTTCCTTAACAGTAATATGACGCTGATTGGACCATCTGTTATTAATATATAATATCACCCCACCACAACATAAATTTAAAGTGGATGAAGTCTTCTGGTGTGCGGGTTTTTCTCCAAAGGCGTTCAGCACTCCTAGAGCATCGCTGGAGAAGTTGAGTTTGCAATGTGAGCCAGGGCTGTTTTACTGTATTTTTTGAAGTTCTGAGGGTGAGCGGCGGTACTTGGTCAAGCGTGCTTCTAAGAGTGTCATTGTAGTGATGAACAGCCAGATCAGGACAGGAAAAAGAGGAGATTGGGGACAACGATGAGCGTAGGGAGACTGAAAGTGTCTGAGGGTTAATGGCTTGTAGATTTCTGAATGTGTGGTAGGTAGGAGTGCGTTGGGGTGGTCCAGGATTTGTGAGTGTGAAGGAGAGAATGCTGTGGTCAGAGAATGGAAGCGGTGAGTTATTTGGGTGGGAGATTGAACAGAGCCGGACAAAGACCAGGTCAAGGGTGTTACCGTCCTTGTGTGTCTCAGAGGTTGAAAGCTGTGAGAGGCCTAGAGAAGGCCTAGAGAGGCCTTCATCTGACGGCGTGGATTTTGAACGGTCGCTGCTGAGGGATAAAGGTTTTTCTCCTAATCTCATAAATACACTCCTTAAAAGCAGAAAAGAGAATGCGACCAGAATCTACGCTAGAACCTGGAGAAAATTTTTACAAAGTTCAGGAGTTGTAGCTGGAGAACCAACTCCAATAGCTCAGATCCTAGAGTTCCTACAAAAAGGTCTAGACTTAGGTCTTTCTACAAGTACCCTTAAAGTACAGGTTTTATAGCTGGGGGCCCTTTTCAGCTGCGACATCGCCGGTAATTATTGGATTAGTAGGTTTATTAAGGCGGCGGGTAGGTCCAGGCCCATAGCCAGGGATAGGGTTATGCCGTGGGATTTAAACCTAGTTCTCACAGCCATGACAGAAGCCCCGTTTGAGCCCATCTCGTAAGCTTCAGTAAAAAAATCTTTCCCTCAAGGTAGCCTTCTTGGTGGCATTGACATCGGCATGAAGAGTGAGTGACATCCAGGCATTGTCTAGGCTTCCTCCTTACAGTCAAATCCAGGACGATAGAGTAATACTTAGGCCCGATCCAGCATACTTACCTAAAGTATCTTCCAGTTTCCACAGAACACAGGAGATAGTTCTTCCGTCCTTCATTCCTAATCCAGTCAATCAAAAGGAAATAAAACTCCACACCCTAGATGTTAGAAGGTGTCTCTTAGAATACCTAGCAGTTACTAACCCCTGGAAAAGGGACAATGCCTTGTTTGTTTCCTTTCAGGGCATCAGGAAGGGCTGTAGAGTAACAAAAAGCACACTGGCTAGGTGGATTAGGGAGGCTATTTCGCTGGCATACACCTCGAAGGGCAGGCCGGCACCTGAGAAACTGAGGGCGCATTTCACCTGAGCCATGGAAACCTCGTGGGCGGAGAGGTCGGAAGTCTCCATTGACCAAATATGTAAGGCGGCCACTT
The DNA here is from genome assembly GCA_009801035.1 of Oophaga pumilio. NCBI lineage: Eukaryota > Metazoa > Chordata > Amphibia > Anura > Dendrobatidae > Oophaga > Oophaga pumilio. The sequence goes on along the minus strand of VIAB01019163.1, from coordinate 51,316 downwards.
GGTCCTCTCCGAGCACGTTTTACAATCATTATAGATTAGATATGGGTGTTTCCTCAGACCTCTCCTTCGGGGTAAGGGTGCTGCAGGCTGTAGTCCCCCTAAGTAGTTATTACTCTCTGTAATTCTTTTGGTGGTGCTGTCATGGACGTTCTAATAAAGTCTTAGTTACTTACCGTTAACGGTATTTTTAGAAGTCCATGACAGCACCCATAGATTCCCGCCCTTTTTTCTCTGCACTTCTTCCTCTTGAATAACCCACAAATAATAACTGGTAATAGTTGTTGTGTATGTACGAAAAATACCGTTAATGGTAAGTAACTAAGACTATTTTTTTAAACACATCCTATTGTGGAAATTATTATTACAAAATGTATTGATTAAAATCAACTTTAAAATAAAACTTGTTTGCGGGAAAACCCCTTTAAGTGCTGGATTGGAGCTTGCTCTAGTTCCAGAACACACAGCAAGAGCTGTGTATTAAGGCAAGCTCCTGCTGTGGATGGCATGGTCACAATTCCTGTGTCTATGCCATACCTGGGATATAACTGCACACCACAGTGGTGTAACCTACAGCAATTTGGATGTATACTTACATCCTTTTCCAGGAAAGGGTTAAGAAGATAATACAATCCCTTTATATACTATAATAACAAAGCAGCCAAGCAATTTAAGACATACATCCTTCGCAAATACTAAATACTTCATCAATCTCGCAAATTTCTTTCTTCACCTCATTTTTCTACATATCTTCACTCCATCTCCTACCTTCATGTCCTCCCCACATATTACAGGAATAGGAGAAATATCCCAGAACTGGCAAGATGATAAGTGATGTTATTTCACAAAAAGGCACTGACAGGAGATGATCATTTTGAGCAAAAGGGACATCCCACTCCAATCACATTACAGGGTATAGTCTATTCGTTACATAGGTTGCATATTCCTGTGCCACAGTCTTTAAACGTGACAAGCATATTAAAACACGCTGTAGCGTAACTCATACATCAGAAATAATGGTGTTCTATATTATACAATGGTGGATACTACCAGTAGTGGAAATATAACTCTTGATCTTGCTCATACTAACACCATGAATGTAGTGAATCTAACGGTCACAACTCTGTTGTCGAAATACCGGGGCCAGGGCTCCTTCCCTGTCCCCAACACTAGGGGTGCCTTAGCTATCCCTGCTCCTCAGATTACTTCTGATGGTGAAGACGCTGGGGCCACATACTTTGCTGACCTCCTGAATCAGCCCTATATCTGTCCCCCTTCCCCACCCAGAGAAGTGGGGAGCAATAGTGTATGTATATACACAGAGCAGACTAACAAGGGAGGACGTATAGTGATAAATGAAAATACCATACATACAAATATGTACTCAAAAACAACAAAGAAGAACACCGGGGAGAAAAGGGAGGTAAACGAAATAGGAGAGCATGCAGCAGAAACACCAATCACAGATCAACACTCTAAACACCTTTACCAACAACCGACACCTCCACTCCAAGCTAGGCAGTACAATACTAACACTGGCAATCCAGATTGCCAGAGGCCAGTATATATAGGAGGGGAATGGCCAATACTGAACAGCTGAGATCATCCAAGCAGGAAAGTTTTAGAAACTCTAAGCTGAACAGTTTACCCCTGCACTGCTATCAGAAACCTGCACGGTTTAATATGAAGGGGAAGTGTTTCTAATTAGTGCAGGAGTACGTGAAGTCATGCTGCGGTCTTCTGGTCCCTCTCTGTGCGGTAAACCCGCGACACTAACCTTCATATAATAAGTATTTTATAGTGTCTCACAATATCACACTTTACACTACTAAATAAAATTAATATCCATCATCATTGTGAAGCTACATGATTGTTATTTATGATGTACAATTTACTTTTCATGGTGTCACTGGCTCAGTTATTCTAGGGTTAATTCCTGTAGAAGAAAAAAATATACCAGCTCACCTGTCAATGCATTAGATGAACCTCGGGAGCGTGGACCCGCTGTGTCCGAGCGTGTATAGTCCAAAGCAGAAAAAGAAGGATGTCCAGCTCAACCGAATACGTGAAGATAAAATTTCTTTATTCACAAAACTTGTAACATGGAGGACACAATCTTCAGCACAAAACCATATGGGTAGGAATCTCAACGCATTTCTGGAGACTAAGCTCCCTAATTCCTGTAGCCTCACTCTGACCCTGGGTGGACTTTTTATGGCCTCCATTTGGAAATTTCCCTTGTCAGTGAATCTTTAGTCCTTGGCTGAGTGTGTTGGCCCCTGAGTGTGTTTTGTGCTGTGTTCTGGTTTGCCTGATACTTTGGTTTTTGACTTGGATTCTGTTTCTGTACCTTCTCTGTTCGTTTGGTATTGACCTCTGCCTGGCCCCGACTATCCGTTCTGTCTAATCCTTTGGTACTGTCGTGCTATCTCGTGCTTTGACCCCGGCCTGATCTGGTTTACGCCCCTGTCTATGCCCTTGGGTAACTTTGTCCCGTAGTTACCTTTCTAGGAGTTTTCCTTCAGCTTCTAGCTCTCCGGAGCTTAAGCCACACCCCCCAACAGTCAGGTGCTTCAGGTCCTATCAGGCCTGAAGCAATCTCTCTTCTGCCCTGCTCACCCCACGTTCCTAGGAGTCTGAAGCTGTCTTCTGTACCCGTATTCCGGGAGTTTGCACTGGTGAGTTCTCTTGCAATCCTTCCCGTGATACATGGCTAATGTGATACTTTTCGCGGTAGGAGCTTCATTATCTCCAATACATATTTATGAGTGGACACACTTTAAAAAGGAATGGTTCCAATCCCAGTGCATTTCTATTAGATGCTGATCTAATCTAGGAGATAGTCTTTACAGTTATATAGTATGGAAAGATTTGCTGGAAGACTCACATTCCTTTCCAAGGCCTTTCCAATAGGTGACACATTTATATATAGGGATGCCTAGTTATTTACCATGGTGGGATAACATTGCTGGATAAAGTGGGAGTTGCTGACCCCAAAATGTATACACTACTTTTCCTATATGCTTTGCTGCATTCATCAAAATAAAAGTTTGTATATTGCGTTCACCAATATATCACAAGGATGTACAAATAGAAACAATCCATTATTTTGTAAGTGCGGACATGATTGAATTTATGTACAAAAAGATCTCTAGTACCAATGTGTGTAACCATGGAACATTTTCTTCATGGAAATAAAATAGAAAAAAAAAAAGAATGGAAATGATTAGTATTATAATTATCCCACCTCCACAGACCCATGGAGAACAGCGAGTGCAAATTAGGGGGGATTTGGAGCTCACCAGCCACCTAATAGCAAGGTATATAAAGTCACATACTATATACGGACATGGAGGAATACAGCAAGAAAATGACACACAGACGGTCAACTCATTCATTTACATATTCGCACTTCACACCAATGGTTAAAGATTACAACTGCAATTAAAATTATCTTCTTGCATACTGTGCTGTCACAGTTTGTCACGGGCCTGTCACAGCTCATTACACAGAAATAAAAGCAATCATCCAGGTATAAAAAAAGGAACATGAACTACCAGGAGAAGTACATGAGGCCAATAAATAAACTATTTCTTTGTCGGGTTATCCATTCAAGGCTAAAAACCTGGAAGACCACCATTACTATCCCCATGATTGATCCCCCTTATCTTAGGAACATAGGGTGTATAGAAAATCTCCACCGATGAAAACATACTATATTCTGTTCAAGCCAATTACTCTTTGAATTGTGAACACAGACACGCACAGTGATTGACAAAACTGGAAATCTTAAACGGAACCTGTCAGTAGCCCTAGCACCACAAAACCGCCACCATTTTATTATTGTAACCTAAACAGACTTTCTATCAGCTGCCCTAGAACTCTGAAAACCCCCACCTTAAGTAGACTTTCTAACAAGACTCTTTTTGTGGCTTAGTGATTACTGAACACCCATAAAAACAATCTTAAAATTGCACTGGCAATATGCCAATTAGTAAGTGACTTGTCGGGGGGAATGGGCATGGAGGGAGGGCCTTAATGACGAAGTGTATGCATGGCTTCATTCTGCACTACCATAGAGGTCGCAGAGCATGCAAGACTTGCAAAGAGCAGTTAGTTACGTTGGACTGGTAAATCACTCATGCCCACAGGGTCAAGATTGCATGATGAGAGGGAGGATGATTCAAGGGAAATCAACGACCTCCATGGCTAGTCACCCACTAATTAGCATCTAGGCACTGGTAATAACATTCATTTCATGGTCTTCAACAATCACAAAGCCACGAAAAGGGGTTTGTTAGAAAGTCTACATAAAGTGGTGGTTTTGGGAGGTCTATGGCAGCTGATAAGTTTCCTCTAAAGCAACCCTCCATCCAGGTGCTGAAAAGTGACTATACAGTCATACACACACACACACATACACACGCTTGCCTCACACTACCTTGTCTGCTCACATCGGTGGTCAGTTCCTGCTGCTCCCAACATGGCAGCCACACCAGCATGGGGAGCAGTGGTAAGTCTGAACTACTATCCCCTTGTTTTTCCTGTCCCTAGTATAGGAAAGTTGTGGTATAGATTTATCACTACGCTCCCCACGCTACTACGGCAGACACTTTGTGAGCAAGACAACTGGAACACTCATCTGAGCAAAGAAGCAAATGAATGACACCACAAATGACTATTAATAAGAAATGTAGAGTTACCATACTTTTCAGGCCCAGGGTGAGGGTCCTACTAAGCATACAGCATGTCTTTCACTTGGACAATAGTAAAGAAAATATAAAAACATTTTTACTCTATTTGACTGTTGGAAGCTTGCCTATTGGTTTGTAGTTTGCTGGCCACTAAGAAGCATTTTATAAACTGACTTTCCAAGTTAAAAATTCACTAAATAAGCTGTAAGAGAATAACTGTCAATTAAAAATAGGTAGTCCTCCATTCGTGACAATTGTTTTTTAGTTACATGCAAGAATTTTGGGTTAAAAACTACTTTTGCATTTGGGTTTCATTAAAAATGTTGACGTTTGTATGTTGTATTGGTGGCTGAAGATAGAGTTGACTGAAAATTTGTCATTCAGCCCACTATGATGGTCTGATAGGGATTTTGTCATTCTGTTATCTCTACTTTTCTGAGCTTATCTCAACTGATCTCTACTCACAGACCACATCAAAGCCTAAAGCCCGGGTCTCACATAGCGATACACCAGCGATCCAGACAACGATCAGGATCGCTGGTGTGTCGCTACATGATCGCTGCTGAGCTGCTAAACAGGCAGCTCAGGCAGCGATCAGCACAGCAACACTGCGGGTAACATCGCTTAGTTACCCGCAGTGTACGTTGGATACCAGCGCCCTGATGCAGGGAGCTGGTAACCAAGGTACACATCAGGTTTCCAGGCGGTGCGCAGTGCCTGGAAACCCGCTGTGTACCTTGGTTACCAGCGGATCGCTGGTCTCCCGCCTGTCACACGCAGCGATGCGTGCCTGCCAGCGGGAGACCAGCGATCAAAAAAATGTCCAGGACATTCAGCGATGATCAGCGATACCCAGCAGGGGGGCTGATCATCGCTGAATGTCACACACAGCGATATCGCTGGGGAGATCGCTGCTGCGTCACAAAACTAGTGACTCAGCAGCGATCTCGCTAGCGAGCGAGCTAGCTAGCGAGATCGCTGTGTGAGACGGGGGCTTAATGTGCAGGAAATGGTGCAAAATTTTAAATGACTCACAAATGAACTTTGTTTTAAGGCACTGCCACATTTAGCGATCGCACTAGCGATCACGACAACGACTTAACCTGGCGAGATCGCTAGTGCGATCGCTATGTGATCGCTAGTTAGATTCCAAACACAACTCATCAGCGATCTGTATAACGACCTTTGCGGTCGTTGGGAAAACCTAGTCCCACCTGCGATGCTGGTGAAGTCGTTCATAAAGGTTGTCACACTCAGCGATTCAGGCTCACCAGCGGGACACCAATGACCAAAAAACGGCTCAGAACGTTCATAAGCGATCAGCGACATCTCAGCAGGGGCCACATCGCTGCTACATGTCACACACAGCTAAGTCGCTAACGAGATCGTTTGCGATCTCGCTTAGTGTGGCATACCCTTTACACAAGGCAAAACTATCATCAATAAAAAAAATCAATGGTAAAACAGCTTGGATAGTTAACAATAGTTTTTGTGTCTTTGTCGGATTCCATACATGCATTTCCACTCTCACAGTCAATAAACAAAAAAGGTAAAATTAGCAAGCTTGCATAAATGTAGTTATACTTTGGAAATGTCTCCATCCCCCACATTTATAGCTATCAAGAGAATTAGGGATTTACATGTTAAAGCGACTGTCAGCACAGAAAGACTGTTCAAAACCAAGTACAAGAGCAAGGGGCACCATGGGCGTGGCCAAACATTTAGGTGAACCCTCACCCACCTACTTAGTTTCCCTATATCATCAAGCCCATTCTCGTTTGATCAAGTAGTGGGAGATTAGGGGTGGTAGTCTGCGCTGGATGTTGTATTTAAAATACCAAGGGATGATAATGGAATTTCACCACGTGGTTTATTCTGTATGCGTTTCGAAGTTGGACCAACTTCTTCAACGGGATTTCCCAGATTGAGGGTGCTGCAGTACCCGATATACCCCGATTCCTCAGTTTTGGGTTAAACAACCCTGTTAGGTGAGCAGTCTCCCCTCCCTTAACTTGACTTTCATCAGTAGAATAAAGGCACTGTCACACTTAGCGATCGCACCAGTGATCACGACAACGACACGACCTGGCGAGATCGATAGTGCGATCGCTATGTGATCGCTAGTTAGATTCCAAACACAACTCATCAGCGATCTGTATAACGACCTGTGCGGTCATTGGGAAAACCGAGTCCCACCTGCGACGCTGGTGAAGTCGTTCATAAAGGCTGTCACACTCAGCGATTCAGACTGACCAGCGGGACACCAACGACCAAACCAACGACCAAAAAACGGCTCAGAACGTTCATAAGCGATCAGCGACATCACAGCAGGGGCCACATCGCTGCTACATGTCACACACAGCTGCGTCGTTAATGAGATCGCTACTGCGGCATAAAATCGGTGACGCATTAGTGATCTCGTTTAGTGTGACAGTACCTTAAGACCCTATTGTGCTTGGTGTCCTTTCTTACTTCTACTTTTCTTTGATTGACAGCTCTAGCTACATAAAGCCAGAGAAAGGTGGAGATAGATGGAAACCAAGCAGGTGGGTACGTACACTTAAATGTTTGGCCACGCCATGATGCACCAAGCACCTGTACTTGGTTTGACCAATCATTCTGTGCGGACAGCAGCCTTTTAAAATAGTAGAGGTCTCGAGATTATGTAGAATATACATTATCATTTTAAATAAATGTGTGTGTGTATGTGTGTGTCTATATATCTATATATATCTGAGGTCCTGGGTTCAAATCCCACCAAGCACAACATCTGCAAGGAGTTTGTATCTTCTCCCCGTCTTTGCGTTGGTTTCCTCCCACACTCCAAAGACATACTGATAGGGAATTTAGATTGTGAGTCCCAATGGGGACCATGATTATAATGTCTGCAAAACGGTGTGGAATTAATGGCGCTATATAAGCGAGTAAAATAAATAAATACATAGAGAGACAAACACACACATACACGCTAGTGCAAAGTTTTAAGCAGGTGTGGGAAAAATGTTTCAAAGTAAAAGAGCATGAATCAATAGTTTATCTTTATCAATTACCAAAATACAAATCCATATGTTTCAGTGACTAGTTAGTAAGAGAAAGGAGGCAAGCAGCAGGCAGAAATAGGGGGCAGGAGAACTGTAAGTGCAAGGCCCACCCATTGCACTTACAACTCATTAGCGTTCAATTTCTATAAAACTTCAAAACAAAAGAGATATCAAAACCGATATTTACTCAGAATTAAGGTGACTTTATATACATGCCCTTCGTTTGTGGTATAAAATAATGACGACATGTTCTCTTTAAATTCCCAACGGTGGACTGCAAGGCCGATAAGTCTCCTTACACTAACTTGGCACTTTTTACAAGGAGAAACATTCCCTCTTAGACCCTAAATGCATTCATAGGGACATTCAATGCCTTTGCTATCTTTTGTATGATTTTACCTATTTGTGCAAGGCAATGAACTCTTCTCTCAATGTTTTGGACCACTCTCTTGACTACCAAAGAATATTAGTAGATTGCAGGTCACTGTGCTGCCAGAAGTTGGTGTCTGGCTATGCATCACAACTGCAATAGGTCATAACCGTCATAGTGCGCTCTACTGTGTACTAATGTTGCTTGTTATGGAATGATTAAAAAGTCTGACACTGCAGTAGTCAATAAGAATTGGACTTGGAGCTGAATTTGGAGAACCACTTTTTGTATATTAGTTATGTTGATGAATTTAAAGAGGTTCTATTTCATTAGTTTGTTACGAAAAGCAGAAAGTTGGTAAATTTCGCCAGTAAACCTATTTTCTATGTGGTTGCGTAATTGTGTTTGGATCTGTATAAATGATGTGTATAGCTACAGGTTTTCAGGAAGGGGGTCATCACCCCTTTATGACACCTATATGCGTAAATATCCATACAGACAGGGTTAATTTGGGACAATACCCTTAATGACGAGCCTCAGGTTTGCAATCTAAGCTGTTGGCTGGATATTTATGTATGGTCACATCTGCCCTGCTACGGTGTTTGGGCACTTTTCATTTACAGAAAGTTTTCCAGCGAAGTGTCCTGGCATCCATCACAATAAAATATAGACAGTGGCTTCTCTTTTCAAAGTAATCATAGGAGCAGTGGATTATTTCTACCCTTATGCCATAGCATCCACTATACAAGTGCAGCAGATGACTGAATGGTCAGGTGCACTTTTAAACTAATCCCAAAAGCTTTGATCGCTGGATCAGGCTTTTATACATATGGTAAATCGGCTTTGATTTTTAAATATTTATAACCTTCATTTTTTTTACATTTTTCTAAAGTGCAACAAACCATGTAGTAACAACACAGAAAATGTCCCGAAGCATAGGACAACATATTGGAGACCGATATAAAAATCACATTGCTGATGTGCAATTAGAGAAGGATGATATCTTGTGCATCTACCAAATAATCCACACCAGTGACCAAGAATATATCAAACCAAACCATGGCAGCTCATTCCAGCTACAGTATCTTTGGGATAGAATGGCTTCCATTGGCTGGTATAAGGCTTAGAGGCAACGTTTAACTCCATAGGGCTCACGCACGTCTGCGCAAATCAGTCTGAGCATGTACTAATAATGCACAGAGTGAATGGGGCTCTCCCGATCCAAGAACGACAGCCTCATAGAAATATATGAAGCGGTCACACTCGGGTCAGGAGAGCGGTCTCTGCCAGCCCATTGGCACAGAAATCACAAGTAGGCTGCTAGAACAAATAAAGGCCTGACAAAGGCCTCCAGGTCAACACTATAGCCAATCAGATCCCTTCTGAAGTGGGTTGCAATAGGATAATATAATGCACTGCACTATATAAGTTGAGCAGTGCATTACCAATTATAGAACCACATGTTCAAGTCTACTTGGGAAATAAATATTGTAATAAAATTACAAAAAGAAGAATGCTAAATGTATAAAAAAACACCAAAATCCCAGTTCTCTCAGTAAACAAATTATTCAATTTGGAAAAAGAATAAACATATCATGAAAAGTCACATATCTGATATCACCATGATCATAACTCCACATAATTTAACACTATTTAATTACTTAGGCCACATTGTGAATACTGTAAGAAAAAAAAATTAGAAAAACAATGCCAGAAGTGCTGTTTTTGTTAATCTTGAAAAATGAAATAAAGTGATCAAAAGGTGTATAGTTCTAGTAAAGAGTTCTAGTAAAACAAAGCTCTTTCATTGAAAAAATAAGTGTTATGTCTCTCAGAACTTGATGCCAAAAAAACATATACAGTGGGAAAATAAGTATTTGATACACTGCCGATTTTGTAAGTTTTTCCACCTACAAAGAATGGAGAGGTCTGTAATTTTTATCGTAGGTACACTTCAACTGTGAGAGACAAAATCTAAAAATAAACAGAAAATCACATTGTATGAGTTTTAAATAATTAAATTGTATTTTATTGCATGAAACAAGTATTAGATCACCTGACAGCCACCAAGAATTCTGGTTCTCACAGACCTGTTAGCTTTTCTTTAAGAAGCCCTCCTACTCTGCACTCATTTCTTTTATTAATTGCACCTGTTTGAACTTGATACTTATATAAAAGACATCTGTCCACACACTCAATCGATCAAAATGCAGACTATTCACCATGGCTAAGACCAAAGAGGTGTCTAGGGACACCAGGGACAAAATTATAGACCAGCACAAGGCTGGGATGGGCTACAGGACAATAGGCAAGCAGCTTGGTGAGAAGGCAACAACTGTTGGTGCAATTATTAGAGAATGGAAGAAACAGAAGATGACTGTCAATGTTAATCGGTCTTGGGCACCATGCAAAATCTCGCCTCATGGGGTAAGGATGATTCTGAGAACGGTCAGGAATCAGCCCAGAACTACACAGGAGGACCTGGCCAATGACCTAAAAAGAGCTCAAACATTACTCAAACATTACTGTTAGTAACACACTACGCCATCATGGATTCCACCTGCTCTCGCAAGCAAGTGTCCAGAACCGTTTGAGGTTTGCAAATCACTATCTGGATGATACAGAAGAGGCATGGGAGAAGGTCATAGGAGACCAAAAATAGAACTTTTTCGTATCAACTCCACTCACCATGTTTTGAAGAGGAAGGATGAGTAAAACCCCAAGAACACCGTGAAGTATGGTGGAGGAAACATCATACTTTGGGGGTGCTTTCTGCAAAAGGGACAGGACAACTGCACCGTATTGTATTGCGGATGTATTTGGCAATGTATCGTGAGATTTTGGCCAACAACCTCCTACCCTCAGTAAGAACATTGAAGATGGGTCGTGGCTGGATCTTCTAGCATGGCATTACCTGAAACACACAGCCAGGGCAACTAAGGAGTGGCTCCATAAGAAGCATTTCAAAGTCCTGGAGTGGCCTAGCCAGTCTCCAGACCTTAATCCAATAGAAAATGTTTGTAGGAAGCTGAAACTCAATGCTGCCCAGCGACAGCTCCGAAACCTGAAAGATGTGGAGAAGATCTGTATGGAGGAGTGGGCCAAAAGCAGTGTTTGCAAACTTGGTCAAGAACTACAGGAAATATCTGACCTCTGTAACTGCAAACAAAGGTTTCTGTACCAAAGATTAATTTCTGTTTTTCAAAAGTATTAAAAACTTATATCATGCAGTAAATAGCAAATTATGTAAAAATCATACAATGTGATTTTATTTTAGATTCTGTCTCTCATAGTTGAAGTGTACCTACAATAAAAATTACAAACCTCTCCATTCTTTGTAGGTGAGGAAACTTGCAAAATCAGCAGTGTATCAAATACTTATTTTCCCCAAAGTATACGGTATATTTTCATTAAAAAGCTATTTTCTTGTGTAAAAATAGCAAAATATAGAAAAGCTATGTAAATTAGTTATCGCTGTAATTGTACCGACCTATACTTTGAAAAATATATGAAAACCTGCACCAGAATTGCCAGTTTTTAAGGCTCATCCATTGTTCTCACATGAGTGCCATCCATGGTTATCAGGGACTGCACTGGCACCTATGAAAGTCTATAGGGCCATTCAGATGCTTGTGGGCCAACCGTGCAAAATTGTGGAGATTTTTCTGATTTTGATCTGAGTGTTGGATCAAAATCATCAATGCAAGTCTATGGGTGAGTGAAAAAAAAAATCAGACAGCATTCAAATGAAAACCAATTGTGGCCCTAATTTTTAAACACTTGTCTGAAAGTAGAAGTGGAGAATGTTTTTTTTTTGTTTCCAAATGTGAGAAACCCTGATGACACTCGAACGACACTCTGATAAAGCTTTGATCAAAATCTGATACATGGAAAATTCTTATGTCTGAATGAGGTCTAACTCATCCAGCCTCACAAAATAAATAAAATAGAAAGTGATCAAAAAGTCGTATGTACCCAAAATTGGCACAAGTAAAAAATACAGCTTGCGCTGAAAAAATAAGCCTATTTATGGAAATAAGAAAGTTACAAGTCTTAGAATATGTCTTTCCCTAAAAAGGTGTTTGATTTTTTCTAAATTGATTTATATTTGTGTGAAAGTAGTGAAACACAAAAATACCTTCATAATTTGTAATTATAACACAGACTTGCAGTATAGCGGTATCATGTCAAATTAACTGAACAAAGCACAAAACAAAATTCAAGAATTACTATTTCTTTTCTACATCCTGCCGACCAAAAGAATACCAAAAAGCAGTATGTACCAAAAAATGGTACAACTGATAACAGCATCTTGTCAGGCAAAAAAATAAGCTCACACATAGCTACTTTGTCAGGCAGTTATAAAACCTATGGCTCTAAGAATATGGAAAGACAAAAATAAATGATTGTTTCCCAAACATTATTTTGCACAACAGCAATAAAAAATATCACTACATATATTTCATATTGCCACCATCAGAGTGACCCACAGAAAAAGGTTACCACTTTATTTGTGCAGCACCTAAATAGTGTTAAGTATAAACTATCAAATTTCTCCCCATAAAGAGTTAATAAGAGTTTTGGAAATAATGGATGCGAAGATATGACTCTATTATGGATTACCTCCGAGCACATATTTTAGTTTTTCCTCATCACGGCAATCCATCATTTATGCAATGTGTCTATAAAGCTCAGAAGTAGATATTAATCCGGTATTTACACCAACCAAACTATTCGCTGAAAATGAAATACATCTGTTGTTTTGATGTTTAAAGGACCAATAAAAAAAGTAATCCACCAAAACCTCAAAAAAAAAAAACATTTAAAAGTCAGTAAATTCCACAGAACACCAAGGCAACGTACACACAATCCTGAAGAGTCGATATTATTGACTGCAGATAATGAGGCCTTGTCACTTGCTCAAAAAAATGGGAGTTAAACACGTAAAAATCCCTATGTTCCGCTGATTCTGCTGCTGTTTTCTGTTTTGGGCTGTGACACTCAATTGCTGATGTACCGGTATTGATGTTTGATTCTTCGGAAGCAAAGTATGTGAAATCTCTGCTTTTCAGTCCAACTGGGAGTTTGTTCACAATCTTCTCTGGGGACATTTGCCTTCACCAGTCTCTTCTAGATGCAGCCAATCATACCATAGCAGATGATCTAGCAGTCTATCAGAGAAGCACGCCCCCCCCCCAAAGAATACTCTGAAGAAACGCCCAGATGAAGTACAAACAGAGATTTCACATACTGCACTCCAGAAGAAAAATTAATGTTATTGTCTCTGAAATGGAGTCACGCAGCGCAAAATGGAAATGCCTCCACAATCAGTGGAAATCAACCATGTTTACAAGGTATATAACTTCCTTTTTTTGAGCAAGTGAAAGGTTCTCTTTAACACATCACAATGAAACAATATCCAAGTGCAGAGAACAACTGCAGATTCTGCATAAACCTACCAATTTTGTACATAAGTGAACTTTAGAGTGGAACTGAGTGTTAGGCCGGTGTCACACTTGCGAGAAACTAGCACGATTCTCTCGCATCAACACCTGGCGCTGCCGCCAGCACTTGGACTGGAGTGTTCGGCATGTATTTCTATGCAGCCGCATGCTCCGGTCCGAGTGCCGGCGGGTGTTGATGCAAGAGACTCGAACGAGAATCGTGCGAATTTCTTGCAAGTGTGACACCGGCCTAACAAGTCTTCCCTAACAACTGAAATGCGTGTCAGATCATGGAAAATATCAAGATCTTCTAAACTTCAGAAGTAGTCAGCATCCCAAAGAAGGAGATTGGAGCATCTATACCTCAATAACCTTTTCTTCCATTTTGTGGCACAAAAGAGTCAGCATTTCATCTAATTTCAAATAATGGCATCCACCAAAAAAAACATTTCACCAGTTTGCTTGCCTGTTTGTGGCAGGTCACACACAAAATATATCCCTAACTGGTAAAGTGAACGACTTTACAATGACACCTATCAGAGGTTGCGCTAAATTAGGCAATAAATGAGGTTGATGTTTTGGAAGCAGAACAATAATGAGGAAAACTAAGGAACTGAGCAGCTGATTAGACAGAGAATACAAAAGCGATAGCTGCATGACTAAATTAGGGCTTTTGTGAGTTGCCCTGTGTATGCCGTAGTTAGTTTGTACCAAAAGTGCTCAAACAAGGACAACTGTTGACCTGGGGGTCAGGGTAAAGGAAACCCAAGGATCTTTGATTCCATAGAAGTGCTACAGGACAACAAACCGATGAGACAGGTAATGTTTGATATAAAAGAGCAGTGTGAAAAACACGCACTGCATCTCAATTTGCCTAACTGATTACATCAGCTCCAGGTCAGAGGCTGACAGGGAAGGGGAGGTGAGCTGTCTAAATGCTGTGTAGAAATTAATGGGCTGGACAGAGGCGACTGAAATCTCAGGAGTTAACTCCTGAGCGTGAACTGTAACTATAGCACATGCTCAGCCACTCTCTGGCGGTCGGTCTCCTTGGCAATGAGCTGTAATCTTTGTTAGACAAAAGCTCTCATAGTAGTACAACAACAGCAGATAACAAAAGCAAGTTAACTGCAAACAAATTTAATTGCATGAATACCCCTTTAATCCCTTAAAGCAGTGTTTCCAAAACTCAGTCATCATGGCCCCCAACAGATCAAGTTTTCAGAAGATTATTTCTGCGGTCAGATATAGACGTTTATACATATATTATGCGTCAGCACATTGGGTCTGCTGAAAACATGAACTCCACTATTGCCATCTACATAGAAAATGTAGGGTATTTAGGTAACATTTTCGGATCACAAAGAGTATAAACCATCCAGCAGGTCAGATACTGATGTTGTAAGAGAAGGTAGGGGGTGCAATCCATTCCCAAAAGTGTTGAATGCTGTTTAAGGCCCTCAAGTCTGAATTGACATTAATTTGTGAAGTTGTGCTGGAACACAAAAACAGTCATGAAGGCCAGATAGTCTATGTCTCAGAAGCCTTCCAGCTCATTATGTGTGAATTAGACCAGGCCGGCGGTCAATAAGCAACATGTACAGACAGATCAAACACATTTGGCAATCACTCTGGCTCCACGGTTTGCTTTGCACTCTTCATTCACACATGGTTGAATGGTGCTCAGAATGAGGACCTAATTACAAGCTAGAAATATACACCACATTCAAGAACTCCTATCATGGCAGCAATGCTGGTAGCAACAGGGACCTGTACATTTCCTAAATATTAAATGTTCGATCAAGGTTCAATTTATTGCGAATTAAAGCTAGAGTCTAGAAGTTTTTTTTTATTTTATCGCTGGAGTGGTGGTTCAAATCTAAGTACCCTGCCCCCTTTCTTATACTCACCTTTTGGCATCTTCACCTTTTATAACCACCGCTCCCAATGGTCTTCAGCAGTTTATGAGCTGCTGGCTGCTGCAGGGTTTCATGGAGCGGCGCGGAGGACACTCTTCAGTACTCTATGGGAGCCTCATTCTGCCTCTCATACACTTGCACTGAGAGCTTGTGACATATCTTCTGACTTCCGCCCAGTCAGAAGCTACGGTCACAAGATGGAGCAGGGGAACCGGAGTGGCACCAAAAAATGGAGAAGACGTCAGAGGGTGAGTATAAGGGTAGAGGCAGGGACCTTAGGTTTAAAGCACCACTCCCACGCTGAAAAAAAAACAAAAACGCTGGAGAGATACTTTAACAGGATTGAAAAAGAAAAATCTTTCTTCATGTTCTTATACTGAAGCAAAAAGTAAACTTACCCAACTCATTTAGACTCTGAGCAGCTTTTGTAATTTCTCTGCTTCCGCCCTGCAGTTGACCTTGAAGTCTCTTGCTAAGATATAAGATTCGTATAATTCTCCGAAGCAAATCACAAGCGGACTGAAAATTAAAACACAATTAATACATTATAGGAAACACTTTAAAGCTTGTATGAGCAATATAGAGGAAATGTAAAGTCACAATGAATCCCAATAACAGCTAGTATGCAAAGGAATACACCTAACGCTGGGTTCTCCTGCCTAAAATCAGAATATTTAGTGATGTGCATAGACCTCTCCTCACCATCACATCACAAAGCCAGATTAAGCTAAGCAGACAGCAGCCTATAAACTAGGATGTTCTGTGCTCTGAAATTCGCTGTAAGCAATCTGATGTTTTACAGATAATCAATCACTTCACAGTTATACTCACTTTCCATTAGGCTTCTGAGATGGCACACATGGACAATGTATGAAAAGTACAATGTCGCGAGACAGTGTACACTGAACACACCAAAATATCCCGTTGACACTCACATTTTTTTTAAAGCACCACTCCAGTTTCTCTTTTTTATAATTTTACATTACGAGCGTTGGCACTATTCTAAGTTCCTTGCCCCTAGTCTTAAACTTACCAGTCGCCATCTTTATCTGTTCCCAGCGCCGTTCTGGTCATCTTCTGCAGGTTGTGACCTGCCGGATCGCTCCAGTGTTTGCTGTATGATCCGGAAGTCACAAGTCAGTGTAAGTCTATGAGAGCCAGAACGAAGCCCCCCATAGACTTACCCTGAGAGCTTGTGACCGTTCGCTCTGATTTCCAGTCGATCAGAAATTGCGGTCACACGATGGCGGCTCGGGACCAGAACGCCCAGTTAGTATATATTACTCGAGGAACTTACATTACTGGCACCACTCCAGTGCTGAATTGGAAAAAAAACTGGAGTGGTGCTTTAATCATTTGGGCTGAGAGTATGCTGGAAGTTATAGTTGCATAGTGAACCATACTTCGCCTGTAGAGTCTCCTGTATAGTCACAACTCTAACTAAAACACCTTATGCATGCACGTATAGTTGCCATGGTAACTGTACCACCCAGCGTGCTACCTACATCTTCCCGCACACAATGTAAGAACAGCATGAGAGCTCAAATCTAGTAACACTATAACACTGCTCCGATTTGGACTGCAGCTATAGATTTATAAAAGGGTCTTATAGGTCAATCTTCCCCTGACACCAAGAAGTCTATAAGAAAAAACCATAACAAACAGTCATGTAAAAGAAAAAAAAGGAATGAACTGCAAGGATCGGCAATGTGGGGAACGGTTAAAGGCAGAGTAACAGCTATACCGTACATTCTACAAAGTGACAGACTGCCCCCTAGTGAACGCTAGAGCATAGTCTCCATTCATTGGGTAATCGCACTCATGGAGAAACTATTTGTTCTTTTTTTATAGTTTGTATAATAAGTTTACAAATCAAAATACAGTAAGAAATCTACTGACAGTTATACAGAATATACCACCCAAAAAATAATCTTTCATACATCAGTTTATTTTATAGGATAAGACTGTCAATAAATAGTTAAAGGCATAAAACACGCATCTGTTCTATAAGACTGGACGATCTCCGCAGGGTAACAGCCGACCCTCCAAACATAAGGATGCAGTTAGTTACTAATATTCTGCAGGAAGGAACACAAAAATGAAATGGGAATTTTCAGAAGTAAAAGTGTAATTCTACACAAAATGTTCAAGATTTTGCAATGTATATATTTTTTTTAATATATTTTTGCAGGGATCAGAGCTATTTTTCATAAAGCCTATCCTGTTACGGAATATGGGCACACCGGGTGACATTATGCGCACAATCCTCCACATTGGCTACATGAGAGTCTCCCATTAGGAAGGACTTGCCCTGCAATATACTAAACCCACTGTAAAGATTCATTTCGCCTGAGGTTGATCTGCACAGATTTCAATAGAAGTAATGCCCCACGACTTACTGTAATAAGAGCATTCTGAATATATCTACACATAACATACGTATTACAATTTATTTATGAAATCTGGACTTTTCAAAGCCATTTGATATGGTGCCACGTAAGGGGTCGGTACAAAAAATTAAAACAATGGGATTAGGAAAAAATATATATAATTGGGTTAATAATTGGCTCAGTGATTGGAAACAGGAAATCATATAATTTCCTAACGTTCTGTACATGTTTTTAAAATTCTCAAATACCTTTTTTCCTTTAGATAGGTGCTGGTGAACTCTATCACAGCCCATGGATCAGTTCTGTATGAAGAATCCATGAGCTAACTTGACCAGGATCTACACATCATATGGCCTCTAGGATTCAGCAAGCAGAGTCACATCACATATACGTGCTTGGTCAGGACGCTTGACACGTTTATGTGTAAACTAAATAGGACAAAGTACTAACTACTTCATTGTGTACTTATAAGAATGTCACAGAAAAAAAGGAAAATTGGACATAATTTCACACAAAACTCCAAAAATAGGTTGGACAAAAATGTTGCCATGTCTCTAAAATTGTGGGTAAACAACTTTGTTTTAAGCATGTGATATTCATTCCAACTCTGTGGCAAGTAACAGGTGTGGGCAATATAAAATGAAAATCACACCTGAAACCAGGTAAAAAGGGGAGAAGGCTGACTCAGTCTTTGCATTGTGTGTCTGTGTGTGCCACACAAAGAATGGAGAACAGAAAGAGGAGAAGAGAACTGTCTGAGAACTTTAGAACCAAAATTGTTCAACAACATCATCAAGCTAAAGGTTACAAGTAGTGATGGGCGAGTAGCATCATTGCTCAGGTGATCTCCGAGTATTTTGGCGTGCTCGGAGATTTAGTTTTCGTCGTCTCAGCTGCATGATTTGGGGCTGCTAGATAAGCTGAATACATGTGGGAATTCCCTAACAAGCAGGCAATCCCCACATGTAATCAGCCTGTCTAGCAGTCACAAATCATGCAGCTGAGACGACGAAAACTAAATCTCCGAGCACGCCAAAATACTCGGAGACCACCCGAGCAATGAGTATACTCTCTCATAACTAGTTACAAGTCCATCTCCAGAGATACTGAGGATCCTTTGCCCATGGTGCACAACAGAAATCAAGAAGTTTAAAACCCAAGGCACTATAGCTAATCTCCCTGTGGAAGTGGACGGCAGAAAAAAATTGATGAAATGTTTCAACGGAAGATAGTCCGTATGGTGAATAAGCAGCCCCAATCAAGTTCCAAAGAAATTTAAGCTGTCCTGCAGGCTCAGAGTGCATCAGTGTCAGCGCAAACTATCTGTAGACATATGAATGAAATGCTATGGCAGGAGACCAAGGAGGATCCCACTGCTGACACAGACATAAAAAAGATAGATTGCAATTTTTCAAAATGTATGCCAAAATTAGTCTGAGAAAGCGTTTTGTGGACAGATGAGACCAAGATAGAGCTTTTTAGTAAAGCACATCATTATACTGTTTACCAAAAACGGAATGAGGCTTACAAAGAACATAACACAGTACTTACAGTCAAATATGGTGGGGGTTAAATTATGTTTTTGTGTTGTTTTGCTGCCATTGGAACTAGGTGCCTTGACTGTGTGCAAGGAATCATAAAATCTGAAGATTATCAAAAGGCGTTTGGGTCGCAATGTAGTGTCACAATGCTGATTTTGCGTCCTAGGTTATGGGTCTTCCAGCAGGAAAGTGACCCTAAACATACTTCAAGTAAGTATATACTTCAACATATTTTCTTATCGGAATCAGGATACTAGAGATTTTTGGTCTATTAAGTTCTGGTGAATAAGTGCACATAGACATCATTGGTATGTAAGAACTTTACATATTGTCATCTTTTATTTCAAAGGACATGTTACATATTTCAGGTTCTGTTTGGATCAAAGTTTGTCCAAAAACAATATATTTTTTTTTTTTGTTATTTAACCCCTTAGTGACAGAGCCATTTTGCTGCTTAATGACCGG
>VIAB01019163.1:5253-21484 GCA_009801035.1 Oophaga pumilio | reverse complement strand
GCTTACTTTTTCTGAAATTGCCTGCGCCCCCAACGACCAATGCGTGAACATTTTGCACGGGCCAAGCTAGTTTTACAGAAAAAAAGAATTGTCTTTTGCATCACTTTATTCTGAGCGCTACATCTTTATTATTTCTCTGCTGACAGTGCTGTATGGCAGCTAGCTTTTTTTGTGGGACAAGATGACGGTTTAAGTGATACCATTATTACTTATCTTCGACTTGTTGATCATGTTTTATTACACTTTTTTTTAGTGGTTTGATGAAAAAGCATAGTTCTTTTGTCATTTTTTTACGGAGTTAATTGAAGGGGTAAAATAGTAAGACAATTTTATAGGTTGGGTCGTTCCAATTGCGAAGATACCAAATGTATATTTATTTTTTTATATAAATATACATATTTATTGGTTTAATTTTGCTTATTTTGTTTATATTTTACATGAGTTTTTAAAAGATATTTTTACAATTTTATTTTTTACTTAGCCCTGCTATGGGACTTTAACTTTTCTTACTCTGATTGCTGGTGTAATGAATTGCAATACACAAGCACTACAATGCATTATACCTGCTCATGCTACACTGCTCTGAGCATGGTCAAAACAGGCCTCCATAGCTGGCAGATCCGGAGGCCGTCATGATCACCCTGGTTTGCCATAGCAACAATAGGGCCATTGCGATGACGTCGTGGGGGAGCCGATAGCATGGAACAGGGAGCCCTCTCCCTCTCCTAGCTTTAAATGCTGCAATTGATATCAATCGCTGCACTTAGGGGGCTCAATGGCCCTGGGCTGTGTGTGCACCACTCCTGGCTGTGACAGCCAGAGCTTGGTTATAACTTACGCTGACCTCCCAGAGGTGATAGTGCGGGCTCAGCTCCTGTGTCCGCATAATAGCCATGCCGTAAATTTATGTCATTTTGCGGGAAGCCAACAATGACGTAATCTTACGTTAAATGTTGTGACAGGGTTAAAAAAGTGTTATGCAAAGCCCTAATCACGAAGATTTGGTCAATGTACAAATATTTCTCTATCTAACTGGTCACATTTACTATGCCTTAGCACTCAGAGTGGGGATGCAATGGTTTTCTTGCTTGCTAGGTGTAATTCATGTAATTCATGGGATTTTATAACTTCAAGAACGGAGACCCACGGAATTGGAGACAACCAGAACAAGGAAAAAAATGCTACCCATAGCAACTAGTAAGGGACTTTTCTTCTAACCTTTACGTGAAAAAAAGGAAGAACCCACTGCTGGCCAGGGACAACGCCACACTTATTTCTTCCACTGTTTGCATACAAGTCCCATTGCTTCATGTCATAATGCAGCACATAGACGTAAGGCTAAGTTCACACTATTGTGCTGAGTTCCAATAATCCTGTTTGGTATTGGTAACAGAATGGAACCCATGACAGGGTTGGATCTGTCACATAACGAACCTTTTTGACTTCTGCCATATGGTCTGTTATTTTAAAGAAAAAAAATAGCTGAGCGCTAATTGTTCCTGAAAAAAATTCAGGAATCTGTGACGGAAACTTTTCACAGAGGCTCCGATGCGGACCCCAACTTAGTCTTACACCTCCAATCTAAATCACCAAACTAGCTTTCCACATATCGCTCTCCTATCACTGTGCAATCTGGTATGCAGAGAAAAAGGATCTGGAAGACATATGGTAATATTACTGCAAGTGAGAAAATAAAGTTATAGTATGACAGCGCCACCTGCTGTTGAAACAAGAAAAATTTATTATATGACGTTCCATCTGTTACAATGAAGATGGAAAATTGCCATTAAATGGAAGAAAGGAAGAAAATATTTGGTTAAGAGTAAAGTTTAAACACAAACCACAACAACTTACAACAGAGCAGCTCCTATCACAGTACAGTAGATGGATTACTAAGATATCAATAGGATAGGGGATAACTTACAAATCGCCGGAACCCCTAGCAATCCTGAGGACAGGGCGCTGCAAAGCCTTATTTGAATGTAGTGGTGGTCAAAAGTGCATACAGTACCAGTCAAAAATTTATCATACTTGTCCATGCAATGGTTTTCCTTGTTCTTATTGGAATATGCACATTGTAAATGCAGATGAAAGGCAGCAAAACCAAGAAGGGATCCCACACATGGAAACGAAGAGCAGAAAAACATTTGTGAAACAAACCAGAATGTGTGTTAAACCTTAGATTCCTCAAAGTAGCTCCATTTTACTCTGATGACAGCTTTACTTGATGAGAGATAGCAATATCTCAAGTAGGGTCATCAGGGAGTCACATGGAATCACTATCTAAAAGTTTTGAAGGAGTTCCCAGACTTGCTGAGCACTTACAGTTGTGCTGAAACGTTTACATACCCCAGCAGAATTTTTGCTTTCTTGGTCTTTTTTCAGAGAATATGATTGATAACACCAAACCTTTTTCTCCACTCATGGTTAGTGGTTGGGTGAAGCCATTTACGGTCAAACTACTGTGTTTTCTC
The DNA here is from genome assembly GCA_009801035.1 of Oophaga pumilio. NCBI lineage: Eukaryota > Metazoa > Chordata > Amphibia > Anura > Dendrobatidae > Oophaga > Oophaga pumilio. The sequence continues at coordinate 19,010 of VIAB01019163.1, read as the reverse complement.
TTTTTACATCATAATGACAACCCAAAACATCCAAATGACCCTGATCAAAAGTTCACATACCCTGGTGATTTTGGCCTGATAACATGCACAGACGTTGACACAAATGGATTTGAATGGCTACTAAAGGTAACATCCTAACCTGTGACATGTTTGCTTGTAATCAGTGTGTGTGCCTAAAAGCTGAGTGAATTTCTGGGATCCAGACAGACTCTTGCATCTTTCATCCAGCCACTGACATTTCTGGATTGTGAATCATGGGGAAAGCAAGAATTGTCAATGGATCTACAGGAAAAGGTAGTTAAACTGTATAAAACAGGAAAGGGATACAAAAAATCCAATCCAAGGAATTGATAATGCCAGTTACCAGCATTCATACTGGTTAACAAATGGAAAATCAGGGGCTCTGCAAAAACAAAATCACGGTCAGGTAAACCAACAAAAATTTTGTCCACAACTGCCAGGAAAATTGTGCGGGATGCAAAGAAAAAGCCACAAATAACATCAGCTGAAATACTGGACTCTCTGAAAACTAGCAGTGTGGCTGTTTCAAGATGCACAATAAGGAGGCACTTTAAGAGAAATGGGCTGCATGGTTGAGTCGTCAGAAGAAAGCCATTACTGTGCAAATGCCACAAAGTATCTTGCACAGCACAGAGACAAGTTTCAAAACTTCTGGAACAAGATAATTTGGAGTACTGAGACCAAAATTTAACTTTTTGGCCACAACCATAATCGTGACATTTGGAGAGAGGTCAACAAGGCCTATGATGAAAGGAACACCATTCCTACTGTAAAGCACGGAGGCGGATCGCTGATGTTTTGGGGATGTGTGAGCTATAAAGGCACAGGAAACCTGGTCAAAGTAGAACGAAAGATGAATACAGCATGTTATCAGCAAATACTGTAGGCAAATTTGCAATCATCAGCCAGGAAGCTGCGCATGGGACGTACTTGGACGTTCCAACATGACAACAATCCAAAACACAAGGCCAAGTCAACCTGTTATTGGCTACAGCAGAACAAAGTGAAGGTTCTGGAGTATCCATCTCAGTATTCTGACCTCAGTATCATTGAGCCACGCTAGGGAGATCTCAAGGGTGCAGTTCATGCTAGACAGCTCAGAAATTTACGGGAACTGGAGACTTTTTGCTAAGAAGTGTGGGCAGCTTTACCAACTGAGAAAATAAATAAACCTCATTCACAACTACCATAAAAGACTCCAAGCTGTCATTGATGTTAGAGGGGGCAATACACGGTATTAAGAAATGGGGTATGTAAACTTTTGATCAGAGTCATTTGGATGTTTTTGGTTGTCATTATGATTTAAAAAGAGAAAACACAGTAGTTTGACAATAAATGGCTTCACCCAACCACTAACCATAAGTGGAGAAAAAGATATGGTGTTATCATTCATATTCTCGGAAAAAAAACACAAAAAAGAAATAGTTCTGCCTGTATTTGCTGCTTGGCCTTCACTCTATGATCCAACTCACCCCAAACCATCTCAATTTGTTTGACGTCAGGTGATTGTGGAGGCCATGTCGTCTGACGCAGCACCCCATCCCTCTCCTCCTTGGTCACATAGCCCTTCCATAACCTGGAGGCGTGTTTTGGGTCATTGTTCTGTTGCAACACAAATGATGGTCCCACTAAGTGCAAACCAGAAGGAACAGCATGTCGTTGCAGAATGCCGTGGAAGCTATACTGGGTAAGATTGCCTTCTATTTGGAATAAATGCCCAACAAACTCATCAGAAAAATCTCAAATTTTGAGTCATCAGAGCACAGTACAGATTTCTACTAATGTCACGTCCAGTCCTTGTGTTGCTGGAGCAAAATCTCTTCTTGTTGTTTGTGGTCTTCAGTAGTTGCTTATTTTTATAAATTCAACCATAAAGGCCTGCTTCTCGCAGTCTGCTCTGGACAGCTGATGTTGAGATCTGTGCATCATTTACAAGAGCTGATATCTGATGTGCTGTCAATTTGCAGTTTCTGACACAGGCAACTATGATGGACTTATCCTCTGCAGCAGACTGTCCTAATAAGAGATAGCTGCACGAGGATACCTTCAAGGTTCTTGCAATTTGTGGATTGACTGACTTTCATGTCTTAATTAAATTATGAACCGTCACTTCATTAAGTGGTTCTTGCTTAAAACTGTTGTGGAATAGGGTTTAGCCCTGTTTGGAACTGTGTACCGACGCTGCCTCTAGAAAACACAACTGAGGGTTGCATACACTTCCTGAAGGTCGGCGATTCCACAAATCAACTCTTGATGAGGCATACCCGCTCACTGTAAGCCATTCCAAGTGGCCACTTGATTAATCTGTTTGAGAGAATGCTAAGGGTATGTAATATTATCAGAGTAAAAGTGTTACACCCAGTTCTGGCGCTGCCCCCAGTTCTGGCCCCTCACCCGTTCCCGAGGCTGCCTCTGTACCTCTGCGAAGTCCCTGTCAGGATCTTCGCTCTGTCTGTCCCTCAGCGTCCTGCTGCTGCATCTCCTCTACCTCCTGGCACGCTGCCAGCAGGCCTCCAGGGAGAATGCTTAGGACGCGAGCGCGCCTCCTTCTGGTCTCTTAAAGGGGCAGCGTGCATTTATTTAAAATATCAATTAACCAATGGCAGTGCACTGATTACTATTTCTGGCCACTCCGCCATAGTGGGAGTGGCGGAGCATCGAGTATCTACTCTTGCTAAACTCAGCTCTGTACTTGCTCTGTCTGCGCTGTTATAGCATTTTGTTTGGCACTCTGCTTATACTGTTTGTTTCTGCAGAATATCAGTGACCTTTTGTTCGGCTATCCTAGACGACATCTGTACCTATACACTCAAGTGCCATCCCATTCCGCCACTCGCCATCCAAACCTGTGAACAAAGCTAAAGTTGCTGGAGCCAGCTTCCTACCATCTAACCGGAACCTGACGATCCTCGCCAGAGCCAGCTTCACCTCATATACCCGGTGTCCGCCGGTCAGCTCCACTATATCTGTATATCTGTTTACCCATTTGTCCCGCTGGAACAGCTGCCACGAGTCCGGGGTCTAACTGGAGGTAGCACCTGTGTCCCCCAGGTATTCCATTCTGTTTCTGTTCGAGGGACCTTACTACCGATACCTGGGGTTCACTAGTTATGCCCCCTTTGGCGCCCCCCCAGACCGAGGCCTCGAGGTTCCACTCAAAAAATAAAAAACGAATGTGAACTTCATCATCTGTGCCTCCGCTTCCATTCGTTACAGATTGCTCCGGCCATGGAACCCGCTGGATCGCAGAGACCTCCGACGGTGGAGCTTTGCCAAGTGGTGACCCGTCTAAAGGATCAACAGGATAAGATCACGACTTATCTTCGCAGCTTGTCTACTCGCATGGACTCCCTGCTGTCCCCGACTGCACCCGACTCGTCTACCGGCACCCAGGTACCCACCTACATGACAAGTAGAGGTCCTCGCCTGGCAGCCCCCACCCACTTCCATGGCGATCCCACTCAGTGTCGGGGTTTCATCAATCAGTGCATGCTGCACTTCGAAATCCAGGGGCATATGTTTGCTTCCGACAGAGCCAAAGTGGGCTTTATAATGTCACACCTTGCCGGAGAGGCCCTTGCCTGGCTGAACCCTCTATGGGAGAGAGGGGACCCCCTGGTTAATGATGTCCAGTCTTTTCTAGAAGCGTTTCGCAGGACCTTCAATGAACCTGGTCGTGTTATGTCGACAGTTTCCGCCCTGCTTCGCCTACGTCAAGGAATGCTCACGGTGCCTGAGTATGCTGCTCGGTTCCGCACTCTCTCGTCCGAATTATCCTGGAACAACGAGTCCTTGCTGGCTACCTTCTGGGAGGGGTTGTCGGGAAGAATCAAGGATGAGCTGGCGGGATGGGATAGGCCTACTACCTTGGATGATTTGATATCCCTCGTTACCCGAATAGATCTACGTTTTCAGGAACGTTCCAAGGAGATCAAACGGGACAAGAGGTTCTACCACCTGGGTTCTACTTCTCCTAAGTCAGCTACCTTGTCTTCCTCTCCTGAAGCCATGGAGGTTGATCGTGTAAGTTTGGCCAGCTGCCGTCAGGAGGCGCGCCGCAAAGAGGGAAGTTGTCTCTACTGTGGTAGTCTTGAGCACCTGATTCGTACCTGTACTAAAAGGTCGGAAAACTTCAGTGCCTAGGTTCGGTTGGAGAGGCCACCCTAGGTAGAGAACGAACATCCCTCTCCATCATTGCGAATCTCAGTCTCCGTGTCTTTCGGAGCAATAAAATTCTCTGAACTTTGTTTACTGGATTCTGGAGCTGCAGGGAACTTTATCCAGCAGGCGGCTGTGGATCGTTACCGTTTACCAGTCCAGTGTCTTCCTGATCCGTTACAGGTGACTGCCGTAGATGGCAAACCACTGACCGAGCCCGTCCAGTTTCAGACTGAGCCTGTGGAAATCCAAGTAGGTCTAAAGCATGCTGAAATAATCAGTTTTTATGTGTACCCCGGTTTGTCTCATCCCTTGCTTTTAGGTTCACCATGGCTTCAGATGCATGAACCAGTCCTAAATTGGAGAACTGGAGAGATTCTGCATTGGGGAGATAACTGCATGAATCGATGTCTAACCCAGAATCAACCTGTTTCACCTCCAGTTCAACCAGTTACCCTGCCAGGGTTGCCTTCTTTTTACTGGTCCTTCTCTGATGTCTTTGGGAAAAAAGAGGCTGAGAGACATGTCAGACTAATTTAATTTCCTTCTATGACAGAATCACTGACTTCGTGGATCAGGGAAATGCTGTAGATATATTATATCTTGACTTCAGCAAAGTATTTGACAAAGTATCTCACACAATCCTTATTGAAAAAATGACTAAGTATGGAATGGACAAGGCAACTGTTAGGTGGATACATAACTGGCTTAGTGATAGGACCCAAAGAGTGGTAGTAAATGGCTGCACATCCAGTTGGAAGAATGTATCAAGTGGGGTACCACAGGGCTCTGTTTTGGGCCCTGTATTGTTCAATATCTCTATCAATGATTTAGATGAAGGAATTGAGGGTAAACTGATTAAATTTGCTGATGACACAAAGCTAGGAGGGATAGCTAATACTAGAGAAGAGAGAGAGAGGATTCAAAAAGATATAAATAAACTGGAGCAGTGGGCAGCAACTAACAGAATGGTTTTTAACAGGGAAAAATGCAAAGTACTACATCTGGGAAATAAAAATGAAAAAAGCGTATACAGAATGGGAGGAATAGGGCTAAGCAACAGCACATGTGAAAAAGATTTGGGTATACTAATAGATCACAGACTGAACATGAGTCAACAGTGTGATGCAGCAGCAAAAAAGGCAAATACAATTCTAGGATGTATTAACAGAAGCATACAGTCTAGATCACGTGAAGTCATTATTGCCCTCTACTCCTCTTTGGTCAGACCTCATCTGGAATACTGTGTCACAGTTTTGGGCACCACATTTTAAAAAAGACATCAACAAACTGGAGCAAGTTCAGAGAAGAGCGACTAGAATGGTGTCCGGTCTGCAAACCATGTACTATGAGGAACGGTTACAGGATTTGGGAATGTTTAGCATGCAAAAAAGAAGACTGAGAGGAGTCTTAATAGCTGTCTACAAATATCTCAAGGGCTGTCACATTGTAGAAGGATTATCTTTATTCTCATTTGCACAAGGAAAGACTAGAAGCAATGGGATGAAACTGAATGGGAGGAGACACAGATTAGATATTAGAAAAAACTTTTTGACAGTTGAAGTGATCAATGAGTGGAACAGGCTGCCACGAAAGGTGGTAGTTCTCCTTCAATGGAAGTCTTCAAACAGAGGCTGGACAGACATCTGTCTGGGATGATTTAGTGAATCCTGCTTTGAGCAGGGGGTTGGACCAGATGACCTAGGAGGTCCCTTCCAACTCTACCATTCTATGATTCTATGATTCTACCTCCACACAGGTCGTATGACTGTTTGATAATCTTCTCCATGGAACATCTCCTCCTCGCGGGAGAGTTTATTCTCTTTCTCAAGCAGAGACTCAGGTCATGTCGGACTACATCCAAGAAAACATGGCAAGAGGATTTATCCGAAAGTCATCTTCGCTGGCAGGAGCAGGATTCTTCTTTCTAAAGAAGAAGGATGGATCCCTGCGGCCCTGTATCAACTACCGGGGACTAAACCAGATCACGGTAAAAAACAGGTATCCATTACCTCTTATTTCAGAGCTGTTTGATCGTCTCCGAGGGGCCAAGATCTTCACCAAATTGGATCTCAGAGGAGCCTACAACCTGATCCGAATCCGAGATGAATGGGAAACAGCCTTCAACACCCGTGATCGCCACTACGAATACCTGGTAATGCTGTTTGGCCTAAGCAATGCACCCGTGCTCTTTCAGGAATTTGTTAATGACATTTTCAGGGATCTGCACTATACTTGTGTCGTTGTCTACCTGGACGACATTCTGATATTCTCTGCAGACTTGGCCTCGCACCGGAGGCAAGTACGCCTGGTCTTTCAAAGACTGAGAGAGAACAGGCTTTATGCCAAATTTGAGAAATGCCTCTTTGAGCAATCCTCTTTGCTTTTCCTCGGGTACATTATATCTACCACAGGATTGAAGATGGACACGGAGAAGTTGTCTGCCGTTCTCAAGTGGCCGCGTCCATCTGGGCTAAAAGCCATACAAAGGCTCCTGGGGTTCGCCAACTACTACCGGCAATTCATCCCACACTTTTCCACCGGAGTGGCGCCCATCACAGCTTTAACCCGGAAAGGTGTAAACTCCAAGGAATGGTCCTCTGAGGCAGAAGAGGGCTTTGTTTCTCTCAAAAAAGCCTTTGCTTCCGCACCTGTTCTCCATCGTCCAAATTCTAATGAACAATTTTTTCTTGAAGTAGACGCTTCCTCCATAGGTGCAGAAGCAGTTCTCACCTAGAAATCGTCTACCGGTCGGATGATCTCCTGTGGGGTTTTTTCCAAGGTTTTTTCTGCCGCAGAAAGGAACTACTCCGTTGGAGATCGGGAACTGTTGGCTATCAAATTAGCTCTACAAGAATGGAGACATCTTCTTGAGGGAGCTCTTCACCAGGTAGTCATATTCACCGATCATAAAAACCTTGCCTACCTCCAATCCGCACAAAGACTGAATCCCCGTCAGGCCTGGTGGGCCTTGTTTTTAGCTCATTTTAATTTTGTCCTTCATTTCCGTCCAGCTGAAAAAAACGTCAAGGCAGACGCACTCTCCAGGGTCTTTTTGCTTCCTGAGCTGGAGGAGGAACCTCAGCATATTATTGAACCTTCAAGGTAAGTCTCAGTTGCCTCCATTGATCTTGCCAGGCTTCCCCCAGCGAAAACTCTCGTGACCGCCTCGGAACGTAATCGTGTCCTGCGGTGGGGTCATTCTTCCAAGGTGGCTGGCCACGCCGGTCAGAAAAAGATTCAGCAACTCATCACCCGTTACTACTGGTGGCCTACCATGGGTAAGAATATCCAGGAGTACATCGCAGCCGGTCCTTCATGTGCTCGTAATAAGACTGATAGACATCTACCAGCCGGTAGGCTTCTTCCTCTTCCGATTCCGTCCGCTCCTTGGCAGCACATCGTGATGGACTTAATCACGGATCTTATTTCTTCCGGCTGTTCAGTGGTATGGGTTGTGGTGGACCGCTTCTCTAAAAATGGCTTACTTCGTTCCACTACCTGGTCTCCCGTCTGCTCCAGAACTTGCCGATCACTTCATTCAGCACATCTTCCGTCTCCATGGATTTCCTCTCCACATCGTGTCCGACAGGGGCATCCAGTTCACCTCAAAGTTCTGGAGAGCAGTCTGTAAATTGGTAAAAATAGAATTAGAGTTTTCTTCGGCATACCATCCCCAGTCCAATGGGCAAGTGGAGAGGATCAATCAAATCCTGGCTGGATTTCTGCGTCACTTCGTCAACGCACACCACAACGACTGGGTAGAATTACTGCCCGGGGCGGAATTCTTCTACAACAACCAAGTAAGTGAATCTTCTGGAAAATCTCCATTTAAGGTTGTGTTTGGACTCCAACCCAGGGTCCCTCTTCCTATCGCTGGACAGTCTGGTGTTTTGGCAGCCGATACCTTTACCAAAGATTTCTCAAAAGTTTGGAAAGATACCAAGACTGCTTTGGAGAGAGCCTCTCAACGTATGAAAAGGCATGCGGACAAAAGGCGCCTGGATGCTCCCACCTTTCGCACCGGAGACAAGGTATGGCTCTCCTCCAAGTACATCCGTCTAAAGTTGCCTTCGTACAAATTGGGTCCCCGTTTCATTGGACCCTTTGAAGTCTTGAGACAAATCAACCCGGTCTCTTACAAACTGAAATTGCCTACTTCCTTATGTGTGCCTAACTCCTTTCATGTTTCCCTCCTCAGACCAGTAGTTTTGAGCCCCTTCTTTAAGGACCCGGGTACCACTCCTGATCCTGTCTCTGAGGGTGATGTTTCTGAGGTGAGACATATCTTGGCCACTAAGAAAGTAAGAGGTAGGACCTATTACCTGGTGGACTGGAAGGACTTTGGCCCTGAGGAGAGGTCGTGGGAGCCTAAAGAGAACATCCAAGCTCCTCTCCTTCTTAAAAAATTTCACGCAGGCCTGAAAAGAGAGGGCGTAAAGAGGGGGATACTGTTACACCCAGTCATGGTTCTGGCGCTGCCCCCAGTTCTGGCCCCTCACCCACTCCTGCTCCCGAGGCTGCCTCTGTACCTCTGCGAAGTCCCTGTCAGGATCTTTGCTCTGTTTGTCCCTCAGCGTCCTGCTGCTGCATCTCCTCTACTTCCATGCACGCTGCCAGCAGGCCTCCAGGGAGAATGCTTAGGACGCGAACGTGTCTCCCGCGCATTTTTTGAAAATATCAATTAACCAATGGCAGCGCACTGATTACTATTTCTGGCCACTCCACCATAGGGGGAGTGCCGGAGCATCGAGTAACTATTCTTGCTAAACCCGGTTCTGTCCTTGCTCTGTCTGCGCTGTTATAGCATTTTGTTTGGCACTCTGCTTATACTGTTTGTTTCCGCAGAATATCAGTGACCTGTTGTTCGGCTATCCTAGACGACATCTATACCTATACACTCAAGTGCCATCCCATTGCGCCACTCGCCATCCAAACCTGTGAACAAAGCTTAAGTTGCTGGAGCCAGCTTCCTACCGTCTACCCGGAACCTGACGATCCTCTCCAGATCTAGCTTCACCTCATATACCCGGTGTTCGCCGGTCAGCTCCACTATATCTGTATATCTGTTTACCCGTTTGTCCCGCTGGGACAGCTGCCACGAGTCTGAGGTCTAACTGGAGGTAGCACCTGTGTCCCCAGGTATTCCATTCTGGTTCTGTTCGAGGGACCTTACTACGCATACCTGGGGCTCACTAGTTACGCCCCCTTCGGAGCACCCCGGACAGAGGCCTCAAGGTTCCACTCAAAAAATAAAAACCGAATGTGAACTTCATCATCTGTGCCTCTGCTTCCATTCGTTACAAAAAGGGGGGCACTTTGAAGAATCTAAGGTTTAATAAAAATTCTAGTTTCATACGTATTTCTTTTTTTATTGTTTCCATATGTGTCTCTTCATGGTTTTGCAGCCTTCAGTTCAAATCTACAATGTGCACATTCCAATAACATTAATAAAAATTAAAAAAAAAAAAAACGAAATTATGTGGCTGTGATCTGCTCAACAACAGGCAATAAAATAATAAGTTAATTAAAATATTGAACAAAAATATTTTCAATGTATTAGTTTGGCCCTCTTCATCAGTGACTGTCTCTAGTGTGGCCCCTCGGGAAAATTAAATCTATCCTATAGAAACCCTTTAAACAAGTATTCCCAAGCATGTTACCTTATTTTCCTGACTCTCATAGTCGTGGATTGACAGAGGTATTTGGGCAACTCAGTGGTCAACATCTGCAAGGAGTTTCTATGTTCTCCTCGTGTTTGCATGGGTTTCCTCCCACACTCCCAACGACATACTATTAAAAAAATTTGGAATGTGAGTCCCGATGTTAGCAGTGATGATGTTTGTTAAGCGCTGTGGAATAAATAGCGCTATATAAGCGAGTAAAATAAACGTAAACTAAGACATAGTGCCTGATCTATCAGACGCTGAAGGGTCCTTTGCCTTGAGGCGGTAGACATTTTGTGAGTTTCACCTTTCACGAATTATGTAATCTCTAATGGGTTTCCAAAGCAGGTGTGAACATCAATATAGCGCATGTTCTCTCGGTTGGGTGTACTGTTCATTATTCAATATCAGCTGGCATTACAATCTACAGTAAAGCTGCCGAGGAGCTCCAGCAGTTTCCCTGTGAACAGGTAGACTTAAAGGTTACAATAAAGTAAAATCTGCATTTTTGTTTTTCCGTCCGTATTATGGGCACAAGATCAAAACCTGCACAATTTAAAGGGAATCCGTCAGATGATTTGTGCATACCATACGAATAGTATGCTGAAGCATCGCTTTCTCAAACTGAACATGGACAAAACAGAATTCATCATCTTTCCCCCACCTCACTCTACCCCTTCACCAGACTTATCCATCAATGTCAATGGCTGCTCGCTTTCCCCAGTCCCACATGCTCGGTGCCTTGGGGTGATCATCGACTCTGCCCTCTCTTTCAAACCACATATCCAAGCCCTCGCCACCTCCTGCCGCCTCAAACTCAAAAATATTTCCCGGATCCGCTCATTCCTCAACCAAACACTAGTGCACGCCCTTATCATCTCCCGCCTCGACTACTGCAACCTCCTACTGTCTGGCCTCCCCTCTAGCACTCTGGCACCACTCCAGTCCATCCTACACTCTGCTGCACGACTAATCCACCTGTCTCCCCGCTATTCCCCAGCCTCCCCCCTCTGCCAGGCCCTTCACTGGCTCCCTATTGCCCAGAGGCTGCAGTTCAAAACCTTAACCATGACATACAAAGCCATCTACAACCTTTCTCCTCCATACATCTGTGACATGGTGTCCCGCTACCTACCTACACGCAACCTTCGATCCTCTCAAGATCTCCTTCTCGACTCCCCCCTCATCTCTTCTTCCCACAAACGCATACAAGACTTCTCCCGGGCTTCCCCCATACTCTGGAACTCCCTGCCGCAAAACATCAGACTTTCACCAACAACGGAGACCTTCAAGAAAAACGTGAAGACCCACCTGTTCCGACAAGCCTACAACCTGCAATGATCCTCAGTGTACTGAACCATCGTACGACCAGCTCTACCCTTTCCTAGTGTATTCTCACCCATCCCTGCAGTCTGTGAGCCCTCGCGGGCAGGGTCCTCTCTCCTTCTGTACTTGTGTGTCCCTTGTCCAGCACATGTTTATTGTACCTGTCTATATTTTTCCCCTTTTCATATGTAAAGCGCCATGGAATAAATGGCGCTATATAAATGTATAATAATAATAATAATAATAAAGTAGGGCATGAGCAACCCTTTCGGGTTATGTATCTTCTATTTTTGGAAGTTTGCCCCATTATGTTGCTGCAATCCCCGGAAAATTTATAGTCGCGCGCTGGCAAGTCAAACATATGTACCGTAAGTATAAAATGAATATTCACTCCTTCCCCACCCACCCCTCTGCACCGATGTCAGTGATTCAGTCATTGCATGGCAATCCTCGGACTAGTGTCTGCTCTCCTGACCGGAGCGTGATGGCATGTATTGCTATGCAGCTGTCACTCAGTGAATACCGTAAAAAAACTAAATAAAAAACGAGGCAAAATACAATGCTTTATGATCATACCACTGAATAAAAAGTGCAATAAAACGCGATCAAAAAGACGGTTGTAAGTAAAACTGGTACCGCTTAAAACATTATCTTGTCCCACAAAAAACAAGCCGCCATACAGCTCCATCAGCAGAAAAATAAAAAAGTTATAGCTCTCAGAATAAAGCGATGCAAAAATAATTATTTTTTCTATAAAATAGTTTTTATTGTGTAAAAGCGCCAAAACATAAAAAAAGATATAAATGGGGTATCACTGTAATTGTACTGACCCGAAGAATAAAGCTGTCTTACCAATTTTACCACACTTGGAACGCCAAAAATCAGAATAGAAAGCGATCAAGAAATGTCATGTGCCCGAAAATGGTACCAATAGAAACATCAGCTCATCCTGCAAAAAACAAGCCCTCACATGAATCTGTGGGTCTAAATATTAAAAAATTATAGCTCTCAAAATATGGTGACGCAAAAACTAGTTTTCGCAATAAAAAGAGTCTTTTAGTGTGTGACAGCAGCCAATCATAATATCCGAATATAAATCTGGTATCGCTGTAATCGTTCCGACCCAAAGAATAAAATCACCTAATCACTTATACTGCACAAGGAACAGCGTAAAAAATAAATAATACTAATTCTTCACCTGCTGTTGATTTTTTCATTCTGTCTCCCAAAGATCGCAGTAAGGCTTGGCACGCATTTATCCTGCGCTCTACGCCGAGTGCTTACACTGGGGTTTCCGTGTAAATCTCTGAAAAACATGATTCAGACAGAACCTCAGGCAAAAAATTCCCTATTATGAGGCAGATGGAGGCACTGTGGACGCCGTCTGACCGGTGATCCGGTGGTGTCCGTCTTTTTAGGATTGCATAAAAGTGCCATCGACCACAGTTTCGTGCACTTCTGGAAATAAGTACACCGCTGAACAGAGACCAGACGGAGCCCAGAGTAACTCTGCTGTCTTATTATAGTGAATGGATCCATCGGGGGTTTCATCTGAATCATGTCACTCAGAGATTTAGATGGAAACCCCAAAGTAAGTGGTCAGCGTAGAGCACTGGATAACTGTGATCCCAAACATTATGTAAAATGTTCCCAATAAAAGCTTCAACTCAATCAAAAAAAAAAAGCAAGTCCCCATCTGTTAATGGAAATATAGAGGGCTTCCACGTTACTGGTAGCACAAAGGCTCTGGAAAAGCAAAATGGCTCTTCACACTCCAAAAGAAATTCAGCAAATTCTCCGCTACAAAAACAAATGCCCCAGTGTGCCTAAACAACATTTAGCGCCCACAAGTTTGGCATTTCTGTAGTGATGTGAGCCCGCCTAATTTACAGGTGTGTGCCTCCAGAAGCACGGGCTGTGCATAATGTACTAGTCACTACAGCGTACTGGTCACTACAACGGCAGTTTGCAATTTTCACTCAGCAACATCCACTGCTGCTTGTTTCTGGAAAATACCCATAAAATCAAAATCGTCACTACATCTGTAGATAAATTCCCAAAGGGGTATAATTTCCAAAATGGGGTCACTTGAAGGGGGATTCTACTTTTCTAGCACTTAGGGGCTCTTTATATGGAATCCGCAAACTATTCTAGGAAAATCTGCACTCCAGGATGCAAATAGTGCTCCGTCCCTTCTGAGTCTCTCTGTATGGCTTAGTCGTACTGTACAGCCACATATTGGGTATTGCCACATTCAGTAGAAATTGTGGGACACATTCTGGTGCCATTTTTACCTATTTCCCAGTGTGAAAATGTAAAACTTGGGGCTAACACACAATCTTGGTGGTAAAAATGTAAATTATTTTTTCTTCACTGCTCAATGGTATAAAACTCTGTAAGACACACGTGGTGTCAATATAATCACTGCACCCCTAGATGAATTCATTGAGAGGTTTAATTGGTAAAATGGGGTCACTTATGGGGGGCTCTGCTGTTCTGGCACCTCAGGGGCTCTGCCAACGTAACATGGCACCCTTAAACAAGCGCAGCAAAATCTGCACTGTAATATGGCGCTACTTCCCTTCT
>VIAB01019162.1:26991-38520 GCA_009801035.1 Oophaga pumilio | reverse complement strand
AGATAAATGTTCTCTCTGTCCAAATATTTATGGACCTAACTGTAGTAGTATCATTATTATTATTAGTAGGTCCATTTGCATATTCATTGAATAGTATGTTGACACTTTCATATTTAGATTCACTTGTGATTTTAAATATTGTCATGTTGCATTTATTGCACTTTCATCTCTGGTTACACATATATATTCATTTAGATATTGTCATGGTGCACTTATTGCACTTTAATTTCTGGTTGCATATACACAGTATATACATACAGACTCGTTATATACACACCATCAGATACTTACAATACTCATTATACGTAGGTTTCTGGTCTGACGCATGCAGCGCCAGCCGATCCATGGACGCAGTGGCGAGCGGACATTGGGAACCGGGCGCATGCGCCGTCTGGATGATGGACCATGTAAGGCTTGCGTTCCACGGCCACAATCCACTGTATCTAAGGTGATGGATGACGTTGGCGGCGCATGCACAAATGTTACCGGAAATGCACCCGACGATTTTCAGTTGATTACATTTGGTATGCAGACACCTTTTGGGAACAAATGTTGATTGGACATTCACACTATTTAATGTGCCAAACCCCTTCCCTCAGCGTTCGCCTCCTGAAGAAGAGACGAAACGCTCGTTGAGGAGCTTGGGGGACGCCACACTTTACCCACCTCTCATGTAAGTGCAGTTTATAAGTTGTTACACTTTAGAGCCATTCTGCTACACTCAGCGTGAGCAGCAGCATTGTATATGTAGAATAGTACTAGGCTAAAAATGTGCACTCCTTGACATGAGATGTATTGGTGTTAGTGTTGAGATATGGTCCCTATTTTAGATGGCAGCAGCCTATTGATTATTTGTGGTATGAATATCTTTGTGATATTATGTTAATAATTGAATGTCTATTTAGATGACTCTAATAAAACTGTTCTTTAATGGCACTCTATACTGAATCGTTCTTTTGTTGTTGCTATAAAAATTATAGAATAATTAAAAAATTACAGTTGGGTTATAATGAATTGTGTCATCGGTGCCTCTCAGAGCCTAGGGGTGAGAATTCAAGGTTCTAGCTTTCAATAATCTAGCCAGAAGTGTGTGAGGAGATTTGTTTCCTTTTTCGTAGTATTTTTGTTTAGTATAGAGTTTTTCAACTTTACACAATGAGAGGTCTTTTAATTTATTTCTAAGTGCCACAAACTTATTCAAGGTCCTCACTGAGGGTGAGGCCACCAACTTACGCTCCTCTCTCAACAATTGAGAACTTAATATATCAAATTCAGCTTTAACATTTCTTTTAAATCTGGAACCCTCCTTAATACAGTACCCCCTCATGTTGGCCTTATGAGCTTCCCACAAGACTGAAGGGGAAGAAACAGAGCCCTCATTCAGATGGAAGAAATCAGTGAGATGGTTCAATAGAGTCTTCCGAATTGTCGGGTCCTTTATTAGAATCTCATTCAACTGCCAGTAGCACACCCTGGAAAATGGTTGAGTGGATTTAAGATCTAACACCACCGGGGCATGGTCAGACCAGGCAATGTGACCCATCTGAGCCTTTACCATCATCCTAAGGGTTGGAATATTTGCAAAAAAATAGTCTTTTCTAGAATGGGTGTGATGAGCGGGAGAATATAAGGAAATGGTTCTGTCTCTAGGATGGTCTATTCTCCACAAGTCAAATAAGGAGTTAGTCCTAATTAATTTTCTAAAGTATCTCTCCAGTCTAATCAGGTTTTGTGATGGGGTTTATTATTTATAGAGAGTCTATCAAACTGTTCTGAGAAAGCAATATTAAAATTGCCACCCTCCAGTAAAGCTGCTTTACTTTATTTCTCAGAAATTTGATCTGACCTGAGTTTGGAGCATATAAATTACATAGAATGATGGGCCTGCCTCTAAATGAAGCTTCTGAAATAACATATCTACCCCCAGGATCGATGTGTGATTTGTTGACTTGTAAGGAACAACCTGATGAAATTAAGATGGCCACTCCCCCTCTTATTAAAGGAAAAAGCAGAATAAGGCACAGGAAAGGAGTTGAAGGCAAACCCAAAAGAGTCTGTTTTATCATAGTGTGTCTCTTAAAGGAAGGCAATATCGGCCTTCTGGGACTTCAGCTCCTGAAGGGTAAGCTTCCTTTTTCTAGGGGAGTTAAGTCCCTTGACGTTTAATGATATTACATGTGTCATTTTGGATTGTTTAGTTTACTCACATGCACATGAACTCCAGGAGCTATCACTTTTCCCTCAGGGTACAGTAATGGACACTCTCCTCCAGAGCATTCTGCATCTGTAGTTCAGGTGGATGCAGCCGGATGAATGGAAGGGGAGGAAACAATATGTAAGGGAAAGGACAAGGACGACAAAGAACATAAAAAAACATATAACATTAGAAAATAAAGCACCACATTTCCCAGGAATAGGAAGCATGGTCTGTGGCTGACATCACTCAACTTTTCAAACACCTCGTATGGCCACTGCCACTTGGTCAGGAACTTACTTTCAATGGTGGGGATCAACACCAACACAAAGTCTCCAGGGTTAAACTGTCTCAGTCTTGTCGACCGATTATAGACAATTGCCTGGGTCTCTTGTGCTTGTAGGAGGCACTCCCTCACAATCAGCATCACACTCATGATCCTGTCCTGCATCTGGGCCAAATGTTCGGTAACGCTTCGGTGGGTGCTGCATCAGCTTCACAGGTCTTCTTTGCAATGTCTAGAAGACCCTGAGGTTGCCGTCCGTATAAGAGCTCGAATGTTGAGTACCCCGTAGAGCCCTGTGGGACTTCTCTAATGGTGAACTAACAGTAGTTAGATGGCAGCAGGCAATCCCAATCTCTACCATCCTTCTCCACGACCTTCTTCAATATAGAGTTCAAGGTTATGTTGAACCTCTCCACCTGGCCGTCTGTCTGCAGATGGTACACAGATGTCCTAAGTTGGGTAATCTGGAGGTCCTTGCGCAACTCCTTCATTACTTTGAACATGAACGGTGTCCCTTGGTCTGTCTGGATCTCCTTTGGCAGGCCTATCTGGGAGAAATTATGAACTAGCTCTTGTGCTATATTCCAGGTGGAGGAGTTTCCACCTCCGGGTACCGAGTAGCATAGTCCATTAAAACCAGGAGGTATTGATGACCCCTGGAGGACTTAACTAAGGCCCTGAACAGGTCCATGGCAATCTGGTGAAATGAGACTTCGATTATGAGTAATGGAACTAGGGGATTGCGGAAGTGGGATACAGGAGTACAGTCCCTGACAGAAGTTATGTCGCTTATCCATGTTATGTAAATCAAAGCTTATAACCTGACGTTAAATTCATCCATTTGTTTTATAAATTATTCTTTTGAAAGCTGAAACTCTCCCAAGTTTGGTTTAGGTTAAGAAACTAAATTGGCATCAATGCTGAAATATTGATCATTTAATGAACATAGAATGGTCAGATTTTGTCAAGACAAAAGTTTTGTCGCCCACAGAAAGTAATGTAATAGATATTCAAACAAATAATTATCTTAAAATACAAATATATGTTGCATAACATTGGTGAATTAAGTTGTGGTGCTATTAAAGTCATATTTAATATTTTGTGTGACTTCCATGAGCTTGAAGGACTGTATCCATGCGGTTCAACTATGATTCATACAATTTATTAATGAAGTCATCAAGAATAGCAAAGAATGCAGTCTTACATGCCTCCCAGAGTTCATCTAGATTCCTTGGTTTTGTCTTCCAAGCTTCCTCTTTCATCCTACCCCAAACATGCTCAATGATGTTCATGTCTGGTGACTGGGCTGGCCAGTCATTGAGCACCTTGATCTTTTTTGCCTGGAGGAACTTTGTTCTAGAGATGGATGTATGTGATGGCGCACCATCCTGCTGCAGAATTTGACCCCTTTTATGATTTGGAATGTAAGAGGTAGCTAATACTTCTTGATATTTTAGGCTATTGATATTGCCTTCCACCTTGCAAAAGTTTCGCACACCCCATACTGAATTTAACCCCAGAACATGATCTTTCCACCACCAAATTTAACTGTTTTCTGGGTGTATTTTGGATCCATATGGGCTCCAGTAGGTCTCCTGCAGTATTTGCGGCGGCTGTGGTGTAATTCTACTGAAGATTCATCAGAGAAATCCACCTTCTGCCACTTTTCCAGCGTCCATCTGTTTAGCAGGCTGTGGGACTTTGCAAATGCCACATGGTTTTTTATTTGCCTTTTGTTTAGTGCTGGCTTCTGGGCACTGAATTGACCATGGAGGCCATTTCAAGACAGAATCCTACAAACTGTTCTAATTGACACAGGGACTTGAGGTGACCAGGCCTGTTGGAGCTCTGCTGCAATGGAAGAGGGGCTTGCTTTGGATTTTCTAACCAACAAACGTTCCTCCTGAGCAGTTGTCTTTCAGGGTCTGCCGGACCTGGGCTTGTCAAACCCATATCCAGTCTCTTCAAATCTTTTTTTAATTCTTTGTACTTGACGCTGAGACACACCAAAGGTGCCAGCCACCTCTGCAGTGGATCTGGTCTTCAGCCTCTTGATAATCAAGGATTTGGTCGCAGGGTGGATTTTTGGCATGTTGTCAGAGCTCAAGTTGCAGTTCAAGTAAAGGTCTGGGGTGCTGGGTTTCTTTTTATACACACCCACTAATTAACCAATCATTTACTGAGCACTGGTGAGGATGTAAACTAGGATTGGGTGCATTATATGACCAGGTGACAAAACTTTTGTCTTGCCAAAACCTGACCATTCTGTGTTCATTAAATTATCAATATTTCAGCATTGATGCCAATTTATTTTCTTAACCTAAACCAAATTTGGGAGTGTTTCAGCTTTCAAAAGAGTAATTTATAAACCCAATGGATGAATTTAACGTCAGGTAAAAAGCTTTGATTTATATAACATGGATAAGCGACATAACTTCTGTCAGGGACTGTAGTTAGCTGACAGGTAGGGAAGGATCGGCAGAAATTAACAATATCCCTGAGACATCCATGTTAGTAAAACCTCTGAAGGACCCGCTCTTGGGTTTTAACTACGTCTAGATTCCCCCCAAGACATGAGCATGGACCATATCTAGTACCCTATGTATATAGGGTCCCAGTACAAACAGCTGCTCTAATACTTCCCCTCCTTGTTTAGTGACTCAATATAGAAACTGCAAGGTATGCGAATCTAGTGTCAGCCCCAGGCTCTTGGTATAACCCTATTTATCACAGTCCCATTTTCCAGTATATTTTTTAAAGTGAGAGCCTGCATTTGGGCAGTCCCAAAATTCCACCCAGAAACCCCCAGTTCAGGAACTTTGGCCTCACCAGTCACCATCTCATCCTTGTCACCAGCCAGGACACACAAGGGGAACTCATCCACTTCCAACTGTTATGGGGTTTCATCAGGGTTGAGCTGGCTCCTGTCTGTGTCCCTTGGTATCCCCGCCTTTCCCCACAAGTACCAGAAAAGGCTTAAGTACCACCCGATTATCACGGGGTGTAGTAAGTCTTTCACAACCCCAACCTCATGGGAATCAGTACCCCAGTTCATGTTTATTGCTACTATGGTGATGGGGTAGTCCTTGGTATCCCCGTGGATACAGTAGACACCCACATGTTTTCCTGGGATCAACTGGTGGGGGAGTGGGGCAATTATCAGGGTCATCAAACATACTGAGTCCTACAGTCCTGACACCAGCACTCCATTTATAGTCACGAGACATGAATGCCTCCCCTCTATGAGCTAATAGTACACACTGCAAGTGGGTTAAATAAGAGCTGCGCCTGTCTAGGCTACAGTCCACCTGTTTGGAAGACATAAGACAACAGGCCGCTATGTGTTCAGGACCACAGCAACTCCAGAAAATCAGGTCTTTACAAGCAGCCTTTGATAACCACTCAGTGACCCCTTGGGATTTAGGATTCCTCCAGTGGTGGCTCTTCTATCCCTCTTTTGGGACTTAGGTTCCCTCTGGGTACCACAGTATGGGGATGAACTACCCCCTGGGTTTCTTAGGGACTTCTTGGCCAGCTGGTACCATTCCACTGTTTCCACCAGTTCGTTCGCATTCTGGGGATTTCGCTGGGCAACCCAGGTCTGCACCCATCTAGAAAGGGAAGGCATGAATCTGTCCATGACAACCCGCTCGATGATCTGGGCTGGAGTGGAGAATTCTGGTTGCCACCATTTTTGCACAAGATGCAGTAGATTAAACATTTGGGATCGAGGGAATTTGTTCCAATAATACACCCAGTGGTGAACCCGTTGTGGTCTAACTGACATAGTCACTCCTGCGCATGCCAAAATTTCAGTTTCTAATTTGGCACACTACTGAGCATCTTGTAATGCCAAATCATAATAGGCCTTCTAGGGCTCACAAGTCAGATGGGGGGCTGCACCTCCATCCACTGCTCTGGCAGTAGCTTCTCACGCTCTGCCACACACTCAAACACAGTAAAAAATGCCTCCAGATCATCACTTTGGGTCTTTTTTGCATGGCTCGTCTTACCGCCTTCCGGATGTATGTGTCATCACCTGGACTTGGGGAGGGGCTGCCAGCCTTCCACAAGCCTTCTCTGCGAGCAAGTCAATCAGCTGCTGTTGCTGCTGTGCTGGTGCTGCTGCATAGCATAGCAAGAACTCCCTTTATCTTTTTCTATATCACTTTAATTATATTATAATTTTTCAAAATTTATAATGTGTACTCAAAGCAATTATTAGCTGGTATTTCATAGCAAGGTGATATACAAAAAAAAATTTCAAGCATCCTTTTTATTAGTTGATAGATTAAAATATATGAAAATTATACTTTATGATATATTTCAACTGGGAATTGGTTATAAGTAGAGATGAGCATATTTGTTTCACTAAAATTTAATTTGTCTTGAAATTTATTAACGTGTGGATTTTCCACAATTGGATTTTTTAGCAATTTTCTCCTTGCATATTCAGCCAAATAGTTCCCAACTGAAACCTTTAAGGGCTTTCAAAAGGTTAAAAAAAATAATTAATTACCTCACAACTCAATTGTCCTGCCACCCCTACAGTCTGCTATCTGGGCCTTTCTGCCTCTCCTTTTTGCCTTCCCCTGTTGTGTGCATCACTTTCGGAATGCTTCATTCTATGCTGTGGCTTCAGGCACTGAGTAGTGCTCTAAAGTCAGTACATGTGCAATTGTGTCGCACCTTGATGTCACAATAGTAAGGCGTGTGTTGCCCGAGGCTTATTCAACATCTTAGGGAACACATGTCATGACATTACAATTTGCATTGTGATGGCAAGAAGCGAAATAACGTCCTACTTGTCACCATAAGCCCCATTGTAGAGTGAAGCAGGCTGAAGATGACATGTGATGGGAGGAGGAAAAGAAAAGATCTGGATGGCAGGCATTTCGGCAGGCTCTAGTTATGACCCAGTCATTGAAAAATTTCAACTGTCTTTGAGTTCTGAGAGTAAACAAAAATAATATGTCATAATAGAGCAAATGGCATGCTGCAGGTATCCATTCCAAATCAATCTTAAAATATCTAAAGTAAGGGCCCCGTCACACATAGCGACACACCAGCGATCTCGACAACGATATGCACTTGTCAGGATCGCTGGTGTGTCACTACATGATCACTGGTGAACTGCCAAACAGGCAGCTCAGGCAGCGATCAGGACAGCGACACTGCGGGTAACATCGCTTAGTTACCCACAGTGTACGTTGGATACCAGTCGGCTAGTGCAGGGAGCTGGTAACCAAGGTACACATCAGGTTTTCAGGTGCTGCGCGGTGCCTGGAAACCCGATGTGTACCTTGGTTACCAGCTCCCCTGCAGCAGCGCACTGGTATCCAACGTACACATTTGGTTTCCAGGCGCCGCCCGGCGCCTGGAAACCCGATGTGAACCTTGGTTACCAGCTGATCGCTGGTCTCCTGCCTGCCACATGCAGCGATGCATGCTGGCCAGCGGGAGACCAATGATCAAAAAAATGTCCTGGCCTTTGGGCAATGATCAGCGATACCCGGCAGGGGGGCCGGTCGCTGATCAGTGTCACACACAGCGATATCGCAGGGGAGATTGCTGTTGCGTCACAAAACTAGTGACTCAGCAGTGATCTCACTAGCAAGATCGCTGTGTTTGACGGGGGCTTAAGGCTTCTGAAATCTGAAAGTATAAATGATTGTTTGCAAGATAAGGTACAGTGCTATAATAAATCCATATCTTGATAGAAACCACCTATGCCTGTTAGAAACCAGTGCCTTATAGCAGAAACCACTAATACAATTTTTCCTATTAAAAATGCGTTTCAGAAAGAAATTATAATAACTTAAGAGAACAATGTACATTTAGAAGGTAAACAATCCATAAAGTTCTTAAAATATAAATAAGGCTGCTAAAATCATAAAACTAATTACAGTTCTATGTAAAACAAAAACTTCAAAGCTGTGGCAGATCCATTGCATGATTGAAACCAGAGGTGCCTGTCAGACTCCATTGACTTAAATAAAGTCTTCTTGTATTATTTTAAAGGGAACCTGTCACCATGAAAATGCAATCCTATCTGCAGGCACCATGTGATGAAGCAGGGGGAGCCAAGTAGATTGAGATTGATGTATCATTTTTTGAGAAAATATTCAGTATAACCCATGTTTTAATCATATAATCCTCTGTTTTTTTCTGCTTTTCTGTTTTAATCATGTAATGCTCTGCTATAGGACACTATATAAGGACCAATCACTGGAACTGAAATCCAATAAAGACTAGATGTTTAAATGATTAAAACAAAGGTTATACTAAATCTTGATCGCACATCAGAGGAGAGAGAAATGGGGTCCCCCAATGTCCCACGATACCTCCGATGTCCCAGCATCCTCCATAAAGTTCCCCTGCCTGTGGCATCTTCTTCAAGGAAAGAAATGGCAGGCTCATGCTCAGTGTGCCCGCTGGGATCTGCCGGCTGGCACCCGGCAACAATAGGAAATTTTTCCTATTGGTTCATTTTGATCAGTATGATAGACCCTATCACAATGATCAAAATAAAAAAAATAGTAAATCAACCTCCCTGTTTCACTCCTTTAGTTAGGTAAAAATAATAAAATAAATGTATTTATTTCCATTTTGCCATTAGGGTTAGAGTTGGGCTAAAGTTAGGGTTGGCTAAAGTTAGGGTTGGGCTAAAGTTAGGGTTAGGTTTGGGCTAGAGTTAGGGTTGGGCTAGGGTTAGGGTTGTGGTTATGGTTGAGATTATGGTTAGGAATGGGAATAGAGCTAGGAATGTGTTAGGGTTAGGTTTGTGGTTAGGGTTATAGTTAGGGTTGGGATTAGGGTTAGGGGTATGTTGGGGTTAGAGTTGTCGTTAGGGTTGGGATTAGGGTTAAGGGTGTGTTAGGGTTAAGGTTAGAGTTAGAATTGGGGGTTCCACTGTTTAGGTACATCAGCAGGTCTCCAAACGCAACATGTTGACACCATTGATTCCAGCCAATTTTGCGTTCAAAAATTCAATTTGTGCTCCCGCCCCTTCTCAGCCCTGCCATGCGCCCAAACAGTGGCTTTCCCCCACATACGAGGTATTGGTGTACTCAGGAGAAATTGCACATCAAATTTTGTGGTCCATTTTCTCCTGATACACTTGTGAAATTAAAAAAAATGGTTCCAAATTAATTTTTTGTGAAAAAAATAAAATGTCAATTTTTTTCCTTCCACATTGCTGTTGTTCTCGTGAAGCACCTGAAGGGTTAATAAACTTCTTGAATGTGGTTTTGCGAACCTTGAGGGGTGTAGTTTTTAGAATGGTGTCACTTTTGAGTATTTTCTGTTATAGTGACCCCCAAACTCACTTCAAATGTGAGGTGGTCTCTAAAAAAATGGTTTTGTAAATTTTTGGGAAAATTGAGAAATCGCTGATTTAACCCCTATAACATCCTAACAAAAAATTGTGCTGATGTAAAGTTGACATGTGGGAAATGTTATTTATTAACTATTTTGTGTGACACCACTCTCTGATTTAGGGGTAAAAAAAATAAAAAAATTTAAAATTGCAAAATGTTCTTAATTTTTGCCAAATTTCTGTTTTTTCATACATAAATGCAAGATATATAAAATAAATTGTACCAATAACATAAAATACAATATGTCACGAAAAAAAGCATTCTCAGAATCAGTGGGAATGTTGAAGCGTTCTAGAGCTATAACTTCATAAAATGACAGTGGTCAGACTTGTAAAAATTGGCTTGGTCATTAAGTACCAAATTGGATCTGTTACTAAGGGGTTAAATATTTGATTGGAAGAGGAAAATATGTCTTGACTATGGTATATGAACATCTACTTTTAGTAAATAAAAATATATACTAACAATTAAAAATTCTATGGCATCTTCCACATGAAGATGTAAAGTCTTTGTTTCTATAGATATTTAATTTGCATTTCAAGTAAATTAAATATACTGGGTGCAGATTAAGAAAAATACAAAGAAAATCCTGCACAATTAATAATGTTTGCAAGAGATCACATTTGCAACTATCCAAAGACTAAAGAAAAATTGCCCTTCAGAAATGTGCTTCATTGTTCATCAGAGAAGTAATGAACAATGAATTATAACTGTTTTATAAGCCACATTCCTTCGTGGTACTAAAGTGATGCATTATTAATAAGCACTATTTTTGAAAACGAATAAACTATTTGAAAGGCATTAACATAGTCTATTGCCTGTGATTGACACTGACTTCCGATTCAGTTTGCTTTTGGCAAGAGACATCTAGCTAGAATTATGTGCATCTGGACATTACTAATATTATTCTTGTTATTCAAGCTGGCCAGGAGTGATATGGAAATTAACCCATATTACATTTAGGAGTTGGAATAGCTGGAAGAGGTTTTGTGCAAAATGATCTTTCAGAAACTTTATTAAGATCCATGAAACTGTGCATCATTAATCCCATAATTTTTCATGGTGAAATGAAGATGCAAATTTAGTTTGAATACAATTTTTCTAAAACTGAGATATATGTTTAAGGGTTTTTAAAAGTATAAAATGTAACAAAAAATTACAGACATGAAAAAAATTTGATAAGTCAACAAATTAACTGTGTCATAGACTAAATTACTAATAGAAAGACAAATAAATGTTATTTTATTTAAGATAGTAACCAAAAATTGATATAAAAAAAATCTGACCTTTTCAAATGGTTCCTTCCACAGTATGATGGTCTCCTAAAGCCCCATACGGTACGATGGTCCTCTCACACAGCCCACTATACAGTATAATGGCCCACCACACAATATGAATGTCCCTCAACAGACCACATAGGGTATGATGGTCCTCCCACAGCCCTTCACATGGTATGATAGTCCTTCCACAGCCCCCATAAAGTATGACAATTCAATCATAGCCCCTATATAGTATGATGGCCCTCCCACAGCCTACTGTACAGTATGATGCTCATTATAGCCCACAAAAAATAAATCTTATATTCACCATATCTAGGCTTTCCATCCACTGTAGCTGCCATAGCTAGCTATTAGGGTTGAGCGATACTTTCCGATACCCAAAAGTATCGG
>VIAB01019160.1:17746-30453 GCA_009801035.1 Oophaga pumilio | reverse complement strand
ATCTCTCTGTGTGCTAAAAATTGTGGCCTTTCAGGGCTACATTATTCAGTTTTTTTCTTGATCTTACCATAGTTATTGACACCAGTTTGTTAAGCAAATAAAGTACATTCCAGATATTTCATGGATCACATCTAAGTTTGCTCCCAATTCAGGATTTTTTATTGAACGTGGAAAATATTGTACTCCATTTAAAATGGGAAAGGCACGTGGCAAGGGACGGACGAAGTGGACGTGATGGTGATGGTGCACGCAGAGGCAGAGGCCATGGGCAAACAGCAATTGTGCCACAACAAACACCCTTATCTTCTCACAACAGATTCCTTTCAGAATTCATAGGGGATAGCAGAAAAGCACTCTTGACACCAGAGCAGCGTGAAAAGGTAGTTGGTTGGATGGTGGATAATGCTTCCATTCACTTGGCCACCACCACCAGCACCCTGTCTTCCACACCGCCAAGTCTGAGTAGCCGTGACTCTGGATCACATATTCCTCACCCTGATCCTCCTTCCTCCTCCCATGTTGAGTGCCTGCAGACAACTGATCCCACACTTGGACCCTCCAGAGAGCTGTTCAGTTGTCCATTTATAGATTCTGGCCTCTCGTCCGGTCCACTTGAAGCAGGGCAAACTGAGATTGCATGTAGCGATGCTCAAATATTTGATCAGCCACGTTCACATGAAGGTGACGGTGGGAACGTGTCACAAGAGGTGGATGATGATGATACACAATTACCAGAAAGTCAGGAGGTGGACCAGGGTGTGGAAGTGGAAGAAGAGGTGGTGTATGATATTGTAACTGACCCAAACTGGCAGGAGGACATGCAAAGTGAGGACAGCACCACACAGAGGGATGAAGGTGTAGCACCACAACAGGCAGGAAGAAGCACTGTGGTGGCCGCAGACAGAAGGCGGCCAACCGCTCCTCATAACACCAACACGACGGAAGTTGTCATTACAACTGATAGGTCTTCCCGAGTTTGGTTGCTTTTTAAAGACTCTGCCGATAACCTCAATCAGGCCATTTGCACCACATGCCATGCCCGCATCAGCAGAGTTAGCAAAGCTACCAGCCTGAAAACTACCAATGTGATCAGGCACATGGCAGAGAAGCATCTGACTTTGTGGGCTGAACCCCAGAGTCCAGGAACAGTGTCTGTGGGTGACACCACTGCTTCTTCCGCTGTTGTGTGTGGAAGCCAATCCCCTGTCCATGGCGCCTGCGAAGATGCCTCCTGCACTGCACCTGTCGTTGCATTCACTCAACTACCACCATCAGCAAGCACGTCCATGTCCTTGTCCTAGCGCAGCCTTCAGTTGACCATACCCCAGTCATTGGAATGAAAGCGGAAATACCCAGCCAATGCCCAGCAGGCCACAGTACTAAATTCACACATTTCTTGTCTGCTTGCGCTGGGAATGTTGCCTTTTAGGCTCATGGAGATGAAAGCTTTCTGGAACCTGATGGTGGCAGCCATCCCAAGGTACTCAGTCCCCAGCCGACACTATTTCTCCTGGTGTGTCATCCCGGCATTACACAAGCACGTGTCCCACAACATTACCCATGCCCTCAACAATGCAGTTACAGGGAAAGTACACTTAACCACGGACACGTGGACAAGTGCTTCTGGGCAGGGATGGTACATCTTGCTGACGGCACACTGGGTTAACATAGTGGAAGCCGGGACCCAGTATGACCTTGGGATGGAACAAGTCCTACAAGTTCGGAGGATTGCGGACCCTAGGTCAATCAGGGTTGCCCCACAGTCTACAGCTCCACATTACCTGTGCCCTCAACAATGCAGTTACTGGGAAAGTACACCTAACCACGGACATGTGGACAAGTGCTTGTGGCCAGGGACGGTACATCTCCCTGATGGCACACTGGGTTAACATAGTGGAAGCTGGTACCCAGTCAGACCTTGGGATGGAACACGTCCTCCCGACGCCAAGGATTGAGGGCCCTACGTCAATCAGGGTTGCCTCCACTGTGTACAGCTCCTGCAACTCCCCCTCCTCCTCCTCTTCAGCCTCCATGTCAGAAATGAGCACATCAGTCATAAGCTGGAAGCACTGCAGCACTGTCAAAGCAAAGCGGCAAGAGGCTGTGCTGAAGCTAATTTTCTTAGGTGACAAATCACACAATGCTGAGGCATTGTTGACAGCTCAGAAAGTGAAGGCAGATGTGTGGCTGACACCTCTAAATCTCCAGCCAGGCATGGTTGTGTGTGACGATGTCAGGAACCTGGTGGTGGCTTTGAGGCAAGGCGAACTGACACACATACCATGCCTGGCCCATTTGCTGAACCTCGTTGTTCAATATTTCCTAAAAGCTATTCAGAGCTGCCAGATCTGCAGGTTAAATTATGCCGCCTGTGTGAGCATTTTAGAATGTCAGCGACAGCTTCAGCCGCCCTTGCCATGTTTCAGCAACGATTGCAGATTCCGACTCACTGACTGGTGTGTGATGTCGCCATGCGTTGGAACGCTACACTGCATATGTTAGAAAGAATTTGTGAGCAGAAGCGGGCATTCGTTGAATACCAGCATCAACAAGGCCGTCGTTTGTCCGGTTTGACACATAAGACCTCCGGAGTGGACATGGATGTCAGAAATATATAGCATCCTCCAAACCTTTGAGGAGTCCACCAAGATGGTGAGCAGCGATGATGCCATAATTAGCTTCACCATCCCGCTTATCTGCATTCTGAAAAGCTCTCTGCTCACAATGAAAGAGGAGGCATTGCAGGCTGAGCATGAGGACATGGATCAAGAATCCATACAGGGTTATTACACACAGCCCAGCCTCGTGTCATCCCAACGTGGATTGGTTATCAATCAGGAAGAGGAGGAGGAAGAACAGGAGCTACTTTCATGCGCTATAGACGGGACTACAACCACAACTGTTATACCGTCTGTTCAGCAAGGATGGCCTGAGGACAGGGAAGAAGAGGAAGAGGAGGAGTCGGACACCTTGGTCAGTCGTCCTGTTGGTGAGGACACGGAAGGCTTACCTGTTACCTGTCTGGCATGCATGGCTGACTTTATGTTGCACTGCCTTTCCCGTGACCCTTGTATTGTCAAAATATTGGGTACCAGTCATTACTGGCTAGTGACACTTTTAGACCCACGGTACAAGGATAACTTTCAATCTCTTGTACCAGAGGCAGACAGGTGTACCAAAATGGTGCAGTACCATAGGGCCATTGTTTCAGAATTCTTAAAAAAATTCCCATCTCAAAACGCTGGCGGCAGAGGTAACAGTTTATTGGCCAAACAAGCAGGACAGGCAAGACAGACACAAATCCACTCCAGCAGAGGCAGGGGAACACTGGCAAAGTTCTGGCACAGTTTTCTAAGACCCTCACATCGCCCATGCATTGAGGCACAGGGTAATCTGACAAGGAATGCAATCTTCTCTAAGATTCTGAGGGAGTACCTTGCTGACTGTACCAACGTCCTACGTGATTCCTCTGTGCCTTTTAATCATTGGGTATCCAAACTGGACACGTGGCATGAGCTGGCTCTCTATGCCTTGGAGGTCCTGTCCTGCACTGCCGCTAGCGTTTTGCCTGAGCGGGTGCTTTGTGCTGCTGGTGGCATTATCATAGATAAGCGCATTCGCCTTTCTACGGAAAATGCAGACAGGCTGACTCTTATGAAAATGAACAAGGGATTGATTGGGCCTGACTTCTCGACACGACCAAATGGTGACAGCGAAGCCTAAACTCCAATGTAGTGTTTTTTTGGGAGGTGTATTCTCATGCACCTCTTCACAGCCAAACAAGGATATACGCTTCCTGATTTTGGCTACTTGGTGTCCTCCTCCTCATTCTCCTCATCCTCACCGTCCACCACCACTTGAACACCAGTTTGAACATATTCAGTCATGCTACAGCCACTCTATGTTTTGGAAAGGGTGTTATGATGCCCATCACCAAAATACAAAAAATATGTACACTCCCAAGGGGAAATGTTTGACAGCCCATACACTTAGTGTATGGGCATTCCAAGTGTAGGAGACCCGCTCCTTTAATTTTGGCTTAGTTTTTAATCAGGCCTTCCTCCACGTCTCATCATCCACTGCCAGTAGATCAACAGGGTTTATGTGTTCCGTGCTGCTATAGCCAGTGTCAAAATCCTAACAAGGGTGGGTGTTTTTGCTGGGTGTTAAATACTTGTTATGGAAAAGGTTGGGATGTACCCCACAAGGGAAAATGTTTGCCAGCCCATGCACTTAGTGTATGGGCATTCCAAGTCTAGGAGACCCACTCCTTTAAGTTGAGCCTAGATTTTTAATCAGGCCTTCCTCCACGGCTCATCATCCACCGCCACTAGATCACCAGGGTTAACTTGTTCTGTGCTGCTACAGCCATTGTCAAAATTCTAACAATGGTGGCCTATTTTTGCTGGGTGTTAAATATTTGTTATGGAAAAGGTTAAGGTGTACCACACAGGGGAAAATGTTGGCCAGCCAACACACTTAGGGTATGGGCATTACAACTCTAGGAGACCTGCTCCTTTTTAATGGGACATTTTTTGTTAAGGGGCCCTCCTCCATGTTTCTTCCAAGAGGGGACTGGGCTTATTGGGGTGCATATGACTTGGTAGCAGGGAAGGCCTTGAAGTTAATGCATAAAAAAACAGAATGGGAGTACAAAATTAATAATGGGAATTGGATTTTCCTGGGTCCATCCATTACCTAGGTTCTTGGGCTTATTGGTGTGCATATGACTTGGTAGCAGGGCAGGCCTTGCAGGCAATGCATAAGAAAACAGAATGGGAGTACAAAATGAATAATGTGAAGTGGATTTTCCTGTGCCCATCCAGTATGTGGGTTCACTGTCTTATTGGGGTGAAAATGACTTGATAGTAGGGCAGGCCATGCAGTCAATGCATAAGAAAACAGAATGGGAGTACAAAATGAATATTGTGAACTGGATTTTCCTGTGCCCATGCAGTATGTGGATTCAAAGGCTTATTGGGGTGCATGTGACTTGGTAGCAGGGCAGGCCATGCAGTCAATGCATAAGAAAAGTTAATGGGGGTCCAAAATGAATAATGTGAAGTGGATTTTCCTGTGCCCATCTAGTATGTGGGTTTAAAGGCTTATTGGGGTGCATAAGACTTCGTAGCAGGGCAGCCCTTGCAGTCAATGCATAAGAAAAGGGAATGGGAGTCCAAAATGAATAATGTGAAGTGGATTTTACTGTGCCCATCCAGTATGTGGGTTAAAAGGCTTATTGGGTGCATATGACTTGGTA
The DNA here is from genome assembly GCA_009801035.1 of Oophaga pumilio. Lineage (NCBI taxonomy): Eukaryota > Metazoa > Chordata > Amphibia > Anura > Dendrobatidae > Oophaga > Oophaga pumilio. The sequence goes on along the minus strand of VIAB01019160.1, from coordinate 25,193 downwards.
GCAGGGCAGGCCTTGCAGTCAATGTATACGAAAAGGGAATGGGAGTACAAAATGAATAATGTGAAGTGGATTTTCCTGGGCCCATCCAGTGTGTGGGTTCAAAGGCTTATTGGGGTGCATATGGCTTGGTAACAGGGCAGGCCTTGCAGTCAATGCATAAGCAAACAGAATGGGAGTCCAAAATGAATAATGTGAAGTGCATTTTCCTGTGCCCATCCAGTATGTGGGTTCAAAGTCTTATTGGGGTGCATATGACTTGGTAGCAGGGCAGGCTTGCAGTCAATGCAAAAAAATAACAGAATTGCAGGACAAAATTAATAATGTGAAGTGGATTTTCTTGGGCCCATCCAGTACCTGGGTTCAAAGGCTTTTTTGGGGTGCATAGGACTTGGTAGCTGGTCAGGCCTTGCATTCAATGCAACATTTTTTATGGAAGCCATCCTGGACATCTCGTGAAAGAGGTATTGGGGTGCGTCGTAATTCTTGTCAGCCCATCTACTAACTGCATAGGCTATAACAGTTTAGGAGACCCACTGTTTAATAATGGCCGTTTAAGCATGCCCCTGTAAAAATAGGCTCTGTGACTTTAATAGTCCCTCCTTCATAAATGAAACAAAATATGTCTGCTTATGTGTCACACACCACATCGCCAGCTAGGGTTGGTAAATGTTCAATGACATTTCCCAGTGAATGCATTTTTTTTGGTTGAAAGCAATGTTAAAGTTGAAAAACGCTTCAAAAACGCTGCATCTAAACATAGCCCAAGTGGTGGAGGAACATTTTGGTCTGGGGTTAATTATTTTGCCTTATATACAAGTCATTAACCTGGATAGGATGTATCTTAACAAATTTCACTGCAAAATCCGTTTTGGTTTCATTTTGGTATGATTTTTGGTGCACTGGTAAAAATAGCATGAAACTCTGACAACATTCTTTAAAACTGTGAACTTGGAGTCAGGAATGCTTCCAGAGGCGATCCCCATGATGTCCCTGTGTCATTTGAGCAGTGTTTCCATCATTTTCAGACGCATTTAGACCTTAAAAAAAACCCCAGGGGGATCGCAGCAAAAATACTCGTGTCTCCCATAGACTTACTTTGGGCTCGTTGTTCTGTCCGTGTACCCAAGTATTCCAATTTGCTCGACCCGAGCAACGAGCACCTGATCATATTAGTGCTCGCCCATCACTAATGGAGAGGTGTTAGTCAGACACCCCCGTTGCTAACTTTGTAAGATAAAATCATTAAAACACACACAGAAAAGTCCTTTATTTTAAAATACAAACACACGCTCTTTCACCTATTTATTTTTCAAAAAAACACCTCCGCAGGTCCATTCTAATCCACATTGATGTCCCACAACGATTCCCAATTCTGCTGCATCTGGAGGATGTGTTGAGCGATGACATCATTAATATTACCGCTCACCAAGACTGCTGGAAGACACTGAGAGTAGTGCGAGAATCAAGCGGCAGTAACGAGCTGTGACACTAGTAACATTATCGTTCACCACGGCTGCTGGAACACACTGATAGTAGTGTGAGAACCAGCGGCAGTAACGAGCAGTGACATCAGTAACATTACCGCTCACAATGGCTGCTGGAACACACTGAGAGTAGTGTGAGAAACAGTGGCAGTAACAAGCGATGACATCAGTAAGGTTCTCACAGGTCCCAGCTGTGAACTGCGGTAACCTTACTGATGTCACCACTCAGCACAGCCTCTGGATGTAACAGCATTGGAGATTGATGTGAGACATCGATGTGGATTACAATGGAACTGTGGATGTGTTTTATTGAGAAATAATAGGTGAAAAATGTTGTCTAGGTTTTTATTTTACTATAAAGGACATTTCTGTGTGTGTGTGTGTTTTATTATTTTTAGGACACCTCTTCATTATTAACCCTTGGGCTTGATGCAGATGTGATTTTTGACAAATCACAGTTGTCATCAAACCCATATATTACCCCGATTGGCACCGCACCAAGGCATTGGGATGACTGGGTAAAGCCCCAAAATTGGCAAATGTGATGTGATGTGCCAAATCTGGGGCAGCTGTGGGCTTCTAAATTTTGTCTGGGACAGCCAATGACACCGGACTGTCCCAGTCTGATAATAGAAGCGCCCAGGTTTATCTGTGCTGGTTTTAACCCATTTACCCGCAAGAGTGTTTTGCATGTTAATGACCAGGTCAATTTTTACAATTCTGACCACTGTTCGTTTATGAGGTAATAACTCTGGAACGCTTCCATGGATCCTGGTAATTCTGACATAGATTTCTTGGGACATATTGTATTTCATGACAGTGGTAAAATTTCTTTGATATGACTTGCGTTTATTTGTGAAAAACGGAAAGTTGTAGAAAATTTTTAAAATTTTGCAATTTTCGACATTTGGATTTTCATACCCTTAAATCACAGAGATACAGTACAGACCAAAAGTTTGGACACACCTTCTCATTTAAAAATTATTCTGTATTTTCATGACTATGAAAATCGTAAATTCACACTGAAGGCATCAAAACTATGAATTAACACATGTGGAATTATATACTTAACAAAAAAGTGTGTAACAACTGAAATTATGTCTTATAGTCTAGGTTCTTCAAAGTAACCACCTTCTGCTTTGGTGACTGCTTTGCACACTCTTGGCATTCTCTTGATGAGATTCAAGAGGTAGTCACCGGAAATGGTCTTCCAACAATCTTGAAGGATTTCCCAGAGATGCTTAGCATTTGTTGCCCCTTTTGCCTTCACTCTGCGGTCAAGCTCACCCCAAACCATCTCAATTGGGTTCAGGTCTGGTGAATATAAGAATATAAGACACATTTCCAGTTGTTTCAGACTTTATTGTTAAGTATATAATTCCACATGTGTTAATTCATAGTTTTGATGCCTTCAGTGTGAATTTACAATTTTCATAGTCATGAAAATACAGAAAAATCTTTAAATGATGTGTGTCCAAACTTTTGGTCTGTACTGTATGTCACACAAAATACTTAATAAGTAACATTTCCCACATATCTACTTTACATCAGCACAATTGGAACCCAATTTTTTCTGTTAGGAAGTTATAAGGATTAAAAGTTAAACAGCGATTTCTCATTTTTACAACAACATTTTTTTAGGGACAACATCAGATTTGAAGTCACTTTGAGGGGTCTATATGATAGAAAATAGCCAAAAGTGACACCATTCTAAAAACTGCACTACTGAAGGTGCTCAAAATCACATTCAAGACGTTTATTAACCCTTCAGGTGCTTCACAGGAATTTTTGGAATGTTTAAAAAAATGAACATTTAACTTTTTTTTTACAAAAAAAGTACAGTAATTCAGATCCATTTTTTTTATTTTACCAAGGGTAACAGGAGAAATTGGACCCCAAATGATGTTATACAATTTGCCTTGAGTACGCTGATACCCTATATATGCAGGCAAACCACTGTTTGGGCGCATGGCAGACCTCGGAAGGGAAGGAGCTCCATTTGACTTTTCAATGCAAAATTGGCTGGAATTGAGATTGGACGCCATGTCGCCTTTGGAGAGCCCCTGATGTTGCCTAAACAGAGGAAACCCCTCACAAGTTACACCATTTTGGAAATTAGACCCCCTAAGAAACTTATCTATATGTGTGGTGAGCACTTTGAACCCCCAAGTGCTTCACAGAAATTTATAATGTACAACAGTAATAATAAAAAATCAAATTTTTATACAAAAATGATATTTTCGCCCCCAGTATTTTATTTTCACAAGGGTAACAGGAGAAGTTGGACCCCAAAAGTTGTCCAATTTGTCCTGAGTATGCTGATACACTATATGTGGGGGTAAAAAACTGTTTGGGCACACAGCAGAGGTCAGAAAGGAAGTAGCACCGTTTGACTTTTATAGTGCAGAACTGGCTGGAATTGAGATGGAATGCCATGTCGCATTTGGAGATCCCCTGATGTGCATAAACAGTGGAAACCCCCCAATTCTAACTCCAACTCAAACCACAACACACCACTAACCCTAATACCAGCCATAGCCATAACCGCAAACCTAACCCTAACACAATTCTAACCCTAATCCCAACCCTAACCCTAATCCAAACCCTAACCCTAACTTTAGCCCCCACCCTAACCCTAACTTAAGCCCCAACCCTAAGCCTAACCCTAACTTTAGCCCCATCCCTAACCCTAACTTTAGGCCCAACTCTAACACTAACCCTAACTTTAGCACCAACCCTAACTTAACTTCATTGTCAAGCCTATCCTTAACTTTAGCACCTTACCCTAACCCTAACCTTAATGGAAAAATGGAAATAAATAAATTGTTTTATTTTATTCTTTTTCTTAACTAAGGGGGTGATAAAGAGGGGTTTTATTAACTATTTATAGTGGGTTTTTGTATCGGGTTTTTATGTTTGGCAGCTGTCACAAACATTAAAAGATGCTTTTTATTGGAAAAAATAGTTTTTGCATCACCACATTTTGAAAGCTATAATTTTTCCATATTTTGGCCTACAGAGTCATGTGAGGTCTTGTTTTTTGCAGGACGAGATGACGGTTTTATTGGTACCATTTTCGGGCACATGACATTTTTTTATCGCTTTTTATTCTGATTTTTGGGAGGCAAAATGAACAAAAACCAGCAACTCATGAATTGGGGGTGTTTACACCATTCCGCGTTTGATAAAATTGAACATTTATATAGTTTTTTATGTTTTGGCGCTTTTATACAATAAAAACTATTTTAGATAAAAAATAATTATTTTTGCATAGCATTATTCTGAGAGCTATAACTTTTTTATTTTTTCGCTGATGATGCTGTATGGCAGCTCGTTTTTTGCGGGACAAGATGACATTTTCAGCAGTACCATGTTTATTTATATCCTTCTTTTTGATCACGTGTTATTCCACTCTTTGTTTAGTGGTATGATGATAAAGCATTGTTTTTGCCTTGTTTCTTTTTTTAGGGGTTCACTAAAGGGGTTAACTCGTGGGATATTTTTTTAGGTCGGGTCATTACGGACGTGGCGATACTAAATATGTGTACTTTTATTGTTTTATTCTTTAAAGTTACATAAAGAAATGTATTTATTGGGGAAATATATTTTTTTTCTTTATTTAGGAATTTTTGCAAAAAATTTTTTGTTCATTTTCTTTTTACTTTTTTACATTGTCCCAGATCTGACACTTTGCACTGCGCTGTGTCTGATCAGCGATCTGACAGGCAGTGAAGGAGGCTTGCGTGTGCCTGCTCTTTAAAGCCACCTCACCGTAGGACCCGGAAGGACCCATTGGCCATCTTGGAGCCAGGGGTCTCCATGGAGACACTCAGAACGTGATCTCATCGTGTTGTTCTGAGGGAAGCACGAAGGGAGCCCCCTCCCTGCCGATGCCTCTGCCGGCACTGGAACACTGCAATCTTGCTTGATCACAGTGTTCCGGGGATTAAATTGCTGGGAATGATCCGTGACTGCTCCTGGCACTTAGTGCCGGGTGTCAGCTGTGAGAAACAGCTGACACCCGGCTGCGATCGGTCGCCCTCCCCCCGTGAGCCTTGCTGATCGCGTATGACGTACTATCCCATCTATGGTCATACAGGTCCGGGTCACATGGACGGGTGTTGTGAATGTGTTAGAAATGAATTCTGAGCAGAGGCTCCCTCTGATGGTTACAAACAGTGCTGAACCATTCAATGAAGATTGTGAAGATTGGCAATCAGGAGTTACAGACTGGTCTTATATAAGGGAGGTTCCCTCCCATCAGGGTTGCCGGTGATCAATTGTTCTTGTCTAAACTGTGGTTCCTGGTTCTCTTGGAAGTTTGCTGAGTCTTGCCTGCATCTTCTGCTATCAGATAATATTTTTCTGTTTTTATTTTTGTGCTTGCTTTTTGCATTGTCCCCTGCACTTCTGTGGAGGTCAGCCAGGTCCCCTCCGGGGGCTTGTGCTCCTCTCAGTTTATCTGAGCCACTGTTGTTTGTTCATTTGCCTTTTCCAATTTTTTCAGTTGCTGCGGCTTAGTTTTGTGACACCAGAGAACTAATTTAGGTGGTAGAGGTCGTGTGATCTCAGGTGTTTTTGCAATTAGTAGAGTTGGTATTTTGTAGGGTTTTTGGGATTGCAGTAAGTGTCCTTCCTATCCTTTTCTTTCCAGGTAGATTGGGCCACATCATTTGCTCATACTATTTTCTGTCTGTGTCTGTATTTCCTCTTGTCTAACCGCCATTATATGTTTGGGGGCTTCCTATGTTCTTTGGGGATCTGCTCCGGGGCAGATAGCTTTCCTCTTTCTATCTTTAGGTGTAGTTAACCTCTCAGGCTGTGACGAGGCGTCTAGGACCAACTTAGGAACGCTCCACGGCTGCCTTTAGTTGTGGTGGTTAGTCAGGGTACTGCAATCCAGTAGATTCCAACCTCTCTGGTGTATTGTCGTTTTTTGCCTGCTCTCCTCAGTTACCAAATCATAACAGACGGGATAGTACTTCCCATGTCAGAAAGGGGTTAAAAAGTAGGAGGACCCTGCGCCATTTTTTTAATTTAATATGTAAAAAAAAGAAAAAAACAATATCTATTTATCTCTTTAACTTCTATGCTGCATTTCATGTCATACATGTCACGCGGACAGCACACTAACAGTGCACGGATATGGATAGCACACACGTACACACTGATGGCACATGGACATGGACCACGGATCTCAGCACTACTGGTTTTTCCTGTACCGGAAAAAACACCAAGACGTGTGGAGGCCTATTATCTTTGCACATATTTTAAAGCTTAAAAATCAGTAATTACTTGATTAATGCATTATATTGCAGTATGTGTCACACGGATTGAAAAAACATGCACAGGGATGCTGATAAGAAATGCACGGATAGTGAAAACGGAATGTCCCAGAGCTGCGGAATATGATAGCACTATATAAGCAATACATAATAAAATAAATAACAATTTACCACTTACTGTTTAGAGTTGTGTGAAAGTTTTTTTTAATGAAACAAGCTGAAACAATCTGGAGCTTTTATTGGTACCAAGTTGTGGTACTTTAGATTTTTAAATCACTTTTTTTTTTGTGCGGTGGGATGAACAAAAAAAAATGGTGTGCATAGATTTGTGAAATCCCATATTTTTTGATGTGTTCAAAGGTTTTTCTGGCACCGTTTGCTTCCAGATTGGGAAGTGGGAGGGGTTGAAATTCTGCTGTCAAAGCAAAACTGTCGATCACTCATCTGTCCTGTCAGGTACCTGTAGACATGATGTCCTCAATGCCGCTCACCTCCCAATGAAGCGCTGAAAAAACCCTTAAAGTGAACCTTACAGCCTATACACGCCCCTCGAGGAAGCTACATAGCGAAACGCGCGTAGGGGTCCTGCAGCTCTCTTTTTCAATAAGTCTTGATGTTCTTTCCTGTCCTTCTCATCTCTGCCTATGCATATGCACCATTAGTGACAGCACTTGTGTT